>ML815064.1:15216-68767 GCA_009831015.1 Picea engelmannii
GTGTTGAAAATTGGGCTCTGATACCACATTGTAGCATCCCCAGTCACCAACTGGACTATGCCACTTAAAATTTCGAACTCTGATACTAATTTAAATCATAAAAATACTATGCAAATGCACAGATGCATACAAAATAATAACATAAATACATATGCAACATACACAGAAAAAACCCATGAAAACAAATGCATAAATATTAACACAACACATGAATTAACACACAGTTGACATTTATCTTTGATTAAAAGAACACCAACTATGTGCAGATTTTCCACGTTCCTCCCAACCTTAGATCTCACTGCGCATAACTCTCAGTAGTGGGTCACCGCCGAGTTGGGGCTAAAATCCACCTGGGTAAGGGATTCCTAACTAGGATAAGGTATCTCAGATAATAGGAAACTCAGTTACAGGTTCCAAATCGAACTAATAGCCTACAATACCTCATTCTCCACATGCATATCCCACACCAGAAAGTGTGCCTCTTCTCTCCTCAACAGTCCCTCGACAACCCACTTCCTTTCTGGGGCTTCAACAACAGGTCAGGCAGGAAGAGTCAGATCCCTAAAATGCAGTTTGGTACCTCCGAAAATCAATTCCCAGCAATTCTCTCACCTGGAGAGAATGATCACGAGCCTGAAAACACTCATCCTCAATATCCTACAGGCCTGACAACCCGCTTCTTCAGTCCAACTCCAAAGCTAACCAAGGTACAAGTACATGTACAAGTATAGTAACAACAGGGTACGGATGAAAACTAAGTGATCAAAGGATTAATGATAGCATGATAGGAAAATGAACTAAGTCCAAAATATATGCATGCATGTTCCCAATTTGACGCTTGTCATGTTGATAACTACCTTGGGCCCACTTGTCCCCATCCTTAGAACTTAGGATAAAATAATTATCCATACTTTATACTTTAAGGAATATTAATATAATATTTCTTTGGGCTTAATCTCCCCTAGCTTAGCCCCTTATCCTTAACTTTTATCCCCCTTTCCTTTCTAGTGGAGTTTATCCCCCCATACTCTTTTCCATGATTGGTCTGCAACAGTGATGTGTTTTCATTAATATTTTCATGTGATTACATATTACAATGATGACTCACTTGCCATTTAACATATGACTCTCCAGCCTAATAACCAAATAGGCACTCTGGCCTCAAAATACATATACATAAAGGCACTCTGGCCCCAAAACCGCACACTTACTCCATTGTACACAAAACTCAATATGGTGCACACCCTTCCTTTAGTGTGCAATCCTTACACACTTACACAGGTGTGCGATACATTGTAAAATGTGCACACTCTTTTGGTATGAGATTCTCATGCATTGACTCAATGCGTGCATAACTGAACCAAATACCTTGTACCATCAACTCACCAACTTATATGTATAATTACATTTACATTTAGAATCAATACTCACAACTCACTATCCTATATGTGCATTACATTTATATGTACAATTGGGGTTCATCCTAGGGGTATTACAATCCAACTTCTTATCTTGGAAAACAAGAGTTACTTTGACTTTGAAGGAATATGACCTTTGGGAGATAGTGGACAAATTAGTTGTTGCAGCTACAAATCCACAAGCTTTGATAGCTCACGATAAGAAGGAAATTAAATTTGAGTAGGTAATTTTGGATTCAATGAAGGATAATTGAATTCCTCACTTATCTGAGAAGAATATGACCAAGGAGATGTTTGATTCCATGGTAGGATTATTCCAGAGCACTAACATGAATAGGAATATGGTCTTAAGTAATAAAATCATATCTATGCAAATGTCTATATCTGAGAATGCTACCATCTAATTCATGAGCATCACTTAGGTATGTGATCAACTTGAAAGTATAAGGGATAAATTGGATGACATAGAGCTCATTAATGTGGCATTGGATTGTTTTCCCAAGTCTTGGAAACTGTTATCCCCATTTTGTGGGATAACTAAGGAGATCATGTCTCGAGGTCATCAGGTTGCAGATATGGAGTGCTGAGAGACTACATGACCAACAATGTCCACTTGCACAGATGGAGACCGTTCTCACCACCATAGAGGTCAGGAGTTTTAGGATGGCATCCACCACACCAGCTAGTTTCCGAAAGGCATTGGGCCTTGTTCCATGAGGTAAAAGTAAGGTATTATGGTGAGTGTCATTTCAATATTTGAGGCATTTTGAGTATGTTGTATCTTAGAATTCTTTATATTTCATGACATATGCTTGGACATTATGTCTTTTTCCCTGTTTTACCTTGGTAGTTGACATTGTTCCCTAGTAAGAGGTCTTCCTCAAGAATGGATTTGCTACTATGAACTCCCTTGAGGAGCCATTGTACCGTTCCCATCCATACTTACCACTTTCCATCACTTAAACCCCCCCATTTCCTTGTCTCTTGTGATTTTAGGGTGTATTGACCCAAGAATGGGTTGTCCCTCATTCCATGGGAAGAAGGGGCTAAAGGCCCACATGGATTTTTGTTGGATAAAATCCTATATATAGGTCTTCTATATGATTCACCCAGGGATCCCCTTAGAAAAAAATGAAACACTTCTCTGTAAGAAAAGGGGGACCTACAAGAATGAATGATAGTGAATGCTTAGGGGGTCAGTTGGAGTATAGGAGGTCTCATCACGAGCCGACCTATCATCATCATGGATATCTAGTGGTATGACATTACCATCATCTGGCCACCAAGCCAGGGTAGTGGATCTTAGTTACACAATTGAGAGAAAGAGGGTCCCATCACAAGCCATCCTTCTCATTTCTGTAAGGTATTTGTAACTGGAACTGTCATTATCTAGACACCACAACAAGACAGTGGAATTCAACTTGTTCCTTAAAATGTGAAATAAATAAAGAATGGTAAGAGGATGGGCTTGGAAAAAGTGCATTGCAAACGAAGGTGCCATGCACCCTCTACAAAGGGACCCATGAATGAGATACTACAACCCCTTGTATGTCATGAAACCCATGCCCAGTGAGTCTTGATCCTCAACCACTTCATCTACTTCGCATGGATTATAGAGAGATCACTTGGGAAACACTCCTCGACCTAGGGAAATATCTATCCAATAGGACAACTCATGAACCCTCCCATATCCAATCTTGGCAAGTTGCATAATGTATTTGAGAACTTACTTGTTCAACCATGTAATCTTTGATGCACATGTTTAGGTGGATCATTTATTGATTTGATCTACTCATCATGATATTATGACTTGAGATCCTTGGAGCGTGTGCTTATTTGTCTTTGCAGGACATAGTTAGTGGATAGTTTTGGAAGAACAAGCCTATCTTGGGCTTCCATGGGGCTTGAAGCCCACAGGTTGGGTGCCAAGGGCCCACATGTAGGATCATGGAGACATATCTTTGGAGGCATAGAAGACATTATGGATGACATGACCTAACCCTTATATGCCAAACATTTTTCCTAGGAGAAGAAAAACATCACTTTTAGAAGCTTGATGTCACCTATAGGGATAGTGTTTGGTGGTGAAGGTGTTGCTTGATGACATGTTGCACATTTTGAAGGAAGGAAGGTAGAATACCATTAAGAGAAGACTTGGATGAATGACAAGTGGCCTTTGGAGGCCTAGCCATGCATCTACTACCCCAATGACTTCTTCAAAGTGCCAAAACGTCCCCTAAGGGGGTGACATCACCTTATGCTAGGGTTTCTTTTGTGTAAAAGTGAATTTTAAGTGAATATCTTAATATTGCTTTGTTACAAGGGGTAACATAAGGGTTGTGGACCCCTTATCTTATGTTTTAACCTTGCTAATGTGGACAAACTATGCAAATGGCATTTTGTATAAATATAGATCATAAGATCATATTTTGAATCATATCTCTCCAATTTGGAGAGGCCTTGGACTGAAATTTTTTCTATCTTTGGCTATTTATCTCTTGTGCTGTTGTGTATGGATATATTTCTAGGTTATTGGTTGGTGGAAGTAATGCACTAGCCTTGAAAGGATTTTATCTTGCTATTGTGGTGGTTTATCTTAGCATATTTCCTTGAATTGGTAAGAAAATATGCTTTGTATTATCATTTGTGTTTCAAGTCAAGGTTATTTTTCTAGAGATAGGTGTGAAGTATAAGGGCATACACCCCCACCTTAGTCTCCATCATATTTTTTCTCGAGTATTGTTGATTTAGCAAGGTTTTACTAAGAGAAGTATATGTGCATACACCCTCTCATTTTAAACCCTATATAGGGATACTTTCCTTGGGGATTAAGAGGATTTACACCCCCAAGGAAGGTAGTACCTCTAGCTCATTATTTTCTTGACCCCATTAACTCAATCACTAAAGGAACTACTCATCATTTGTTTCATTGGAGAAATAAATTGTTTCCTTGGTAAACGTGAAAAGTCAAGGTCTTCAAGAGCACATACTATATGAAAGTGTGTCTTTTCTTCTATCTCAGGTAGGTACAATCACTTTTGCAGGTACCCAAATACTTGGAAACTTTAAACCACCCGGAGACGAGTCATCAAAGACACTTTCCTCTTCCATTATTGACCTTTAGGGGGATACTTCCCTTCCTTTCATTGCATCCGTCCAAATCCCCTAGGGTCACCAGGATCACCTCTCTAGAGTGACCTAGTCACCCTTGAAGCACGAGACCTATATCGAGGTGACAATGGGTATAGTGTTCCTTAGTTATCACCACTTGGTGGTTGGGTCATGATTTTCCCAACCTACAAATTGTGCGATAACATTTTGGTGTTGTTTCCGGGGAGGATTTTGAATCCTCTTCATGCCCTGAAGACACTTTGGTAAGATTCCCTCCCAAAGCCTCTATCCCTTAGCTTGCGTGATGAATCCATTGAAGAATGTTCCATTTTTCACCGTTGATAAGTTTCCCTTGATGCTTGTCTGACGACTCCACTTTCCAAGGACCCACCTTTCCCTCCTTCGATGAGGCTTGATCTCACCTGGAGAATCCATTGAGGTGTCCTTTTGGTCAATGGAATTATGGCACCATGGGATGAAACCTCATCCAAAACTTGTTATGACTCGAAGATGGAGTTTTTATAGATGGAAAAGGAAAATGTTGCTAATAAAGCTGCTAAGGAAATGACGAGTCACATAAGAGAGTCATTTTATTCTCTTGAAGATGAAGAAGTGCTTGAAGGATAGATATATGAATAAACTTACCAAGAATATTCCGATGAAGATCCGGACGAGACACTTAATGAAGAAGAAGTGCTCATATCTTCCCTTCCATTTGATGAAGACATCCGAGCCTTTGTTCCTTCCGCACATCAAGAAGAGAACATGATGAGTTATAATCCTTTTGAATATATTGATGCCACTTTATTTTGTGACTTTGTAAGTGAAGAGGTGTTAGATGATCCCTTGGATGTGACATGTATTTCTAAAAAAAGGCGCATAAATCACTCTGCATTAAGAATCAAGCCTCATGTGATGAAGAGGAGATGGAGGAGCATGCCCATGAAGAGAAAAAAGAATCTTGATGAAGCGAAACATGTTGAGGCATCATTATCTTTTCTCCATCTTGATGTAGTTGAGGTTGTCCAACTGTTCTCTCCTCCTGTTCATCAAGTTCAAGAGGCAACTACCCTCAATGATGAATTTGAGGGTCCTTTTGAAGATGTCCATGCCTCTACTCTTGTTGCACACGAAGATAAATAGATGGTCACTTTTGTTGATGGTCTTGTGAGAGTACCTTTACATATGGTTGATGAGCATATAAACACTTTTATATAGAGTAGCAGATGCAGGTGGGATTTTGGTTGTCTCCTTTTCGATAGAGACCCTATTTATGACATTGAGGGTAGCCCTCAAGGAAAGGGGTTTGATTTTTCATCTTCAGAGGACTACTTTTCATGCGTATATGTTTCATATGTTTGGGAGCCTAATGATGACATGATTACATATTTATTCGAGGACTCTCAACCAATTTCATCCTTAGTATTGGATGAATACCAGGACGTGTCCACCTCAAAGTGATCAAAGGTTCACTCTACAAAGAGGAAGTACTTTCATATTGATGATTTCTACAGGGATTTGAAGATACAGAGGGCACGTTTTTCCCTTCCTATATTTTATCATGTCCCTTACCTCATTTCCTCCTCTGAGGGAAATCACGAGGTCTTCTTGGGACCTCTCATATCTGCTCGGTCTTTAGGAAGCAACGATCATGTTCAAGAGGATGAATATGAGACTTCGTCTACATATAGTATCCCCCTTCAGAGATGGATTGATCAAGCTTTTGTCTATCACTTCAGGAAGGATTCCTTGCATGATCAAAGTTGCAGATATTATTTCCAGTAGGATTTCCTCCCTCCCACCCATCTCCACGAGTTTCATTTCACGATTGATTATATATCTATTTATGCTCATGATCATCATGTGTGTTTTACATGATCAAGCACAGGGGGAGAAACTTTGATGGGATGATCAACTGGTTGCACTGGTTGTATGAATTCAGCTGACATCACCCATAACCCCATCTTCAGGGCCTGAAGGCCCCAGGTAAGTAGGTAAGTCATTTTGTTTTCTTTCATTTGCATCTTGATTTATCATATTAGCTTAGATGCATTTAATATTTCATTTTTCTCTACTTGCATATTGATTTCATGCTTAGTTTAGAAGTTTTTGAAAAAATGCTAAAATTTTATTTTCTAGATTAGTTTTCATTTGTTTTTTTAGTATATGGACAAAGGGTGATAGCACCACCCTAGATGCTTTGATGTTTTTGTCTGCGTTTTGGCAGACATGGGTCTACCAGGAGATATTGTGGTTCTCATGCACTTTACAGTGAGCACATGTCCCCAAGTAGGAGCCATATGTTATCCATATTTTGTGGGATAGCTAAGGAGATCATGTCTCGAGGCCATCAGGTTGCAGATATGTAATGTCGAGAGACTACATGACCATAAGTGTCCACTTTCACATATGGAGACCCTTCTCACCACCAAAAAGGTCACGATTTTCAGGATGGCATCCACCACACCAGGTGGTTTTCAAAAGGCACCGAGCCTTGCTCCATGAGGTACAAGTCAGGTATTATGGTGAGTGTCATTTCAATATTTGAGGTATTTTGATTATGTTGTATATTAGAATTCTTTATATTTCATGACATATGCTTGGACATTATTCCTTTTTCCCCATTCCACCTTGGTGGTTGACATTGTGCCCTAGTAAGTGGTCTTCCTCGGGAATGGGTTCTCTACTAGGAACTCTAAATTGAAGAGCCATCATATCATTCCTGACCATACTTACCACTTTCCATCACCTAAACCCCCCCATTTCCTTGTCTCTTGGGATTTTAGGGTGTATTGACTCAAGAAGGGGTTGTCCCTCATTCCATGGGAAGAAGGGGATAAAGGCCCAGATGGATTTTTGTTGGTTAAAATCCTATATATATACCTTTCAGATTCTTTGCCCAACGACCCCCCAAGAAAACAATGAAATGCTTCTCTATAAGAAAAGGGGGAACTACAAGAATAAATGATAGTGAATTCTTGGGGGGTTAGTTGGGGGATAGGAGGTCTCATCACGAGATGACCTATGATGATAATGGGTATCTAGCGGTATGGAATTACCATCATTTGGCCACCAATCCAGGGTAGTGGCTATCAATTACACAACTGAGAGAAAGGGGGTCTCATCACAAGCCAACCTTCTCATTTCCACAAGGTATTTGTGAGTGACACTTTCATTATATAGACACCACGCCAAGACAATGGCCTTCAACTTGTTCCTTAAAACATGAAAGAAACAAAGAATGTAAAGAGGATGGGATTGAAAAAAGTGCATTGCAAACGAAGGTGCCATGCACCCTCTACAAAGGCACCCATGAATGAGATACTACAACCCCTTGTATGTCATGAACCCCATTCCCATAGAGTCTTTATCCATAACGACTTCATCTAATTCACATGTCTTAGAGAGAGATCAGTTGGGAAACACTCCTTGACCTAGGGAAAGATATATCCAATAGGACACCTCATCAACCCTCCCATATCTAAGCTTGACAAGTTGCATAATATCTTTGAGAACTTACTTGTTTGACCAGGTAATATTTGATGCACATGCTTAGGTGGATCATTTATTGATTTGATCTACTCATCATGATATCCTTGAGGGCGTGCTTATTTGTCCTTGTAGGACCTAGTTGGTGGACAATTTGGAAGAACAAGCCTAGCTTGAGCTTCCATGGGGCTTGAAGCCCACAGGTTGGATGCCAAGGGATCACATGTCAGATGAATGATACATACCTTTGGAGGCCTAGAAGACATTATGGATGACATTACCTATCCCTTACATGCCAAACATTTTTCCTAGGAGAGGCAAAAGGTCACTTTTAGAAGATTGGCGTGACCTAGAGGGCTAGGGTTTGGTGGTGAAGGTGTTGCTTGTTGACATGTGGCATGTTTTGAAGGAAGGAAGGTTGAATACCATTAAGAGAAGACTTGAATGAATTAAAAGTGCCCTTTGGAGGCCTAGCCATGCATCTACTACCCCAACAACTTCTCCAAAGTGCCAAAACGTCCCCTAAGTGGGTGATGTCACCTTATGCTAGGGTTTATTTTTTGTAAAAGTGAATTTTAAGTGAATTGTTTAATATTATTTTTTTACAAGGGGTAAGATAAGGGTTGTGGAACCCTTATCTTATGTTTTACCCTTTCTAATGTGGACAAACTATGTGAATTCCATTTTGTATTAATAGAAATGATAAGATCTCATTTTGAATCACATATTTCCCATTTAGAGAGGCCTTAGATTGAAATTTTCGCTATATTTGGCTATTTCTCTCTTGTGCTCTTGGGTATGGCTATCTTTCTTGGTTATTGGTTAGTGGAAGTAATGTGCTATCTTTGGAAGGATTTTCTTTTGCTATCGTGGTGGTTTATCTTAGCATCTTTCCTTGAATTGGTAAGAAAATTTGCTTTTCATTATCATTTGTTTTTCAAGTCAGGGTTATTTTGCTGCATCCAGGTGGGAAGTATAAGGGAATACACCCCACCTTAGTCTCCATCATATTTTTTCTTGAGTATTGTTGATTTAGCAAGGGTTTACTAAGAGAAGTATAAGTGCATACACCCTCTTAGTCTAAACCCTAGCTAGGGATACTTACCTTGGGGAGTAAGAGGATTTACACCACCAAAGAATGTAGTACCTCTAGCTCATTCTTTTCTTGACCCCATTAACCCAATCACTAAAGGAACTAGTCATCATTCGTTGCATTGTAGAAATAAATTGGTGCCTTGGTAAACATGAAAATTCAAGGTCTTCAAGAGCTCTCACTTGGATTTTGTTCTTTGAGCCCTAGACTCTTTTCCCTCATTGAGGCATTCCTTCTCTCTTACTAAACCTTGCTGTTGTTAACAAAATAACCCTACAACCATAAGGCTGGAGAAACCCTAACTGTTCTAACCTTAATATCTCACAAACTAACCCTAGACTTAAGTTAAAACTCGCCCCTCATATTCTACTTGATACAATGCACATTTTGGTCAACTTTTGGGAAAGCTTCATTGGGTGATTTTTCTTCTGTAAAGAATTATATGTTACAGACATAAGGCTGATAAATTATTTGCAAAAATGTTTTATAACAACCTTGTTTGACTAGTCATTGTCGGTTCACCCATTGCATATTTAAATGAACTTGAAACATATTTAATTTCATCCTTTGTTATCATTATATTGCTGATAATTAATATGTTTTTATCACTGCAAATTAGGGACAACAAGATTAGATTTCTTGTCCACGTAACATACTATATGCAAGTGTGGCATTTCTCGTGTCTCGGGAAGGTACAATCACTTTTACAGGTACCCAAAGACTTGGAAACGTTAAACCACCTGGAGATGAGTCATCAAAGCCACTTTCCTCTTCTATTATTGAAATTTAGTGGGATACTTCCCTTCCTTCCATTACATCCGTCCAAATCCCCCTAGGGTCACAGAGACCGCCTCCCTAGAGTGACCTAGTCACCCTTGAAGCGTGAGACCTGTATCGAGGTGAAATTGGGTATAGTGTCCCTTAGTTGTCGCCACTTAGTGCCCCTTAGGAGTCTACACATGGGAAAAAATACCATATTGGCAAAGGCTTTGGGATGATTTTATCCATGGAGAGACTTGGGAGGAGTCTAAAGGAAACAAGTAGGGAAGTGGTGATGAGAACTTGGACCTTGTCAATAAGACAAGAAAGGGCAAAGGAAATGGTTCCAAAAAGAATGGTAACAATGATGGAGGAACATAACTATCATGGAAGAAGAAGGACTTGAGTAAAATCAAGTGTTTCTCATGTCATAAGAATGGACATTATGCATCTTAGTGTCTTGAGAAGAAAAAGGGAAGAGGAAAGACACTGATAGTAAAATCAACATAGATGCAACTAGATGAGTTTGCAGTAAAGTTTGAAAATGATTTCATACTAGTTTCTTTCCTTTCTACTAGCACAACTACCATGAGGGTGTGGTACTTGGAAACTAGTGCATCGCGTCATATGAAAAAAATATGGGAGTTTCTTAGCAGTCTGACGAAGAAGGACTTACGGATTCATATGGAGCTTGGTGATGATGCCAAGTATGTAGTGAAGGGAGAGGGAATAATCTTGTTCCATCTTGAGTCAGGAGGTTCATTTGATGCCCAGGATGTTCTTTATGTACTAGGACTAAAGAAGAACTTGTTCTCAGTCTCAACTATGGAGGATAGGGGTTTTGTCATTATTTTTCAGAGAGGGAAAGTACTCATATGTTCAAAGAAAACTATCCTGGACATAACAATGGTCATTGGGCTTAGAGAGAGCACTTTATATAGGTTGTAGGGAAATCTTTTTTTCAAATTTGGTACATGACAATAATAACCTATGTGAGCTATGGCACAAGAGGTTGGGACACCTACACTACAAGGTGTTTCCGATTATGAGGGGGATTTTTAGGTCTTCTAGAGTTCATTTTTGAGCAACAGGGAGTGTGCAGACGTTGTGCACTTGGAAAGAATGACAAGGTTAATTTTCCAGGTTGCAAGAGTAGGTCCAAGGGGATCTTGGGTGTTATACATTCAGATGTGAGTGGACCGAAGTTAGTAACATCATTCTAGGGAGTGTCATAGCTGTTGGCATGTTTTTAGATAGAGGCAGAGTATGCATGTTTTTCATTGATGGCGATGTCATTGATGGCAAAGATCAACACGATCAGTAGCGCAACGATAATGGCATGGAAATGGAAAGATAAATAGTAAAGAGAAAAAATGATCGTTGGATCCCATTCAGAATTCTCGATGACCGTCAGATCTGAATTCAGATAGGAAGATCATGCAGTAGAAGAGAATAGATATCAGGTGTCAAATCTGAGCCCGAAGATCGACTGTCATTGGATCCATAAGAAGGAGCACAGTATTTACATGCAAGATGAAGTGGGCCTACAAAATCCCGAAAGCAGGAGGACCGTCCATCTTCAAGAAGGACATGTGGCAAGCGACTAGAATTTCGCTGACCTGAACATTGGAGGAGTCAACGGAACATGGTGTGGGAACATGCGATATGAGAAATCCTGAGAATTGATCTGGACCTTTGGATCAAGGTATGTTATGGAACGTTGGATGTAGAGGACACATGGTGGGCGATTGGCATTTCGTTGACTGGAAAGTCAAAGAAAGGAGGTTCTCTATCCTATGAAATCGCGAAATGCGAAACCATGACTTAATGTGAGTCATTGATCAAAGGGAGATCATGGACCGTTGATCAGGCATGGCGAAGGCCCGTGAAGTTGTGAAATCGCGATAAGATCTTGATCGTTGATCTAAGAGGGAGATGTGGAGAGGGATTAACATTTTGTTGACTGGAAAGTCAAAGGAAGGAAATTCTCTAACCTTCCAACTCGCGATAAGGTCTGGCCCGTGGTCATAGACAAGGTCACATCGTCGAAGGCTTAAGGGAAGGAGTTAATTGCTAAGCTCCATTTCGGAGATCGCAATTTGGAGTGTCGAGACCCTTCATCACAGGAATCCTGAAACATGAGATCGCGATAAGATCTGGACCATCGGATCATTGGAGATCTCGATCGTTGATCAGGCTCGACGAAGTTCATAAGTTCACGAAATGCGAAACACCTTTTGGTGTAGGATGTGGTCACTGCCGATGGTCATATGAGAGGGAAGAGCTAGCATGAAGCTAAGATCCATTTCGGGGATCGCAACTTGGAGTGTCGAGACCCTTTGACATAGGATTGCCGAAATGCGAAATGCGAAACACATTTTGATTAGGCCCATGGTCACAACCAGTGGGCATATGGGATAAACGAAAGACCTTGCGGATTTAATCCAACGATGCTTGTTAAATGGAAATTTGATCGAAGGGCTACTGTTGATATTTTCGATTAACTGTTCAGTTATGATTCAGTTAGCAGAACCGAATCATGGTTCTTGGACGATTGGCGATTTAGTGGCTGAAGCATTGTTGTCCTAGGAATTTGAGGTGTAACTGAAGTTGTGTGAAGTGCATAAAAGAAATATGCAGTGACTGTGTATGGTTGGTTTTTTTGAGTGAAAAATGAGTTGAACTGTAAGAAAGGGAAAATCACAGTATGCGCAGTGTGAGATCGACAGTATGCGCAGTGTGAGATAAAATTCATAGATGAGTAACATATGCTGAATAGACAGAAGCAAGAGAAGAATTGCAGAACAACTTTAAGCAGAGAAGAATTGTAGAATAGATAGAAGCATAGAAGAATTGTAGGACATAAGAGAAGTGGTAAGAATTGAAAGACCTGCGTTGTTGGTCATTCAATCATTTTACTTATAAACAAGGAGGTAGGGTGGTGCTAGGGAGGACTGTGGTCCTCTGATATTCAAGTTGATGCTTGAATATTGGGAGTTGTAGCTTCCATCTAGTTGTGGCTAGAAAACAGGGTGGCAGGGTGGTGCTTGGGAAAAAACAGAGTTTTCTGTATGCAAGTTGGTGCTTGTATAAGTGGAAGTAGGTTCTTCCATCCAGTCGGTGTTGGAACACTCAGGGATTTGGTGCTTCCTTCGAGTGGGTGCTAGAGAAAACAGAGAGTTGGTGCTCTCAACAAGTTGGATCTTGTGAAACAGAGGTAGTAGCCTCACTTTGAGTTGGTGCTCAAACATAGATGATGTACAAAACTTAAAAGACTGCCTATCATTTCGAAGAAGAAGAGGTTTTCTCCCTTTATGGGTTTCCTCGTGAAAATTTGTCTCTGTATATATCTTATGTGTGACTGATGCTGATTATTTATGTTGTCCATATGTTGTATAATATTGATGGTCACTTGGAGAAAGATTAAAAATGGTTCAATAGACTTACAATTGTTTAAGCACATAGACAACTGATTCACCCCCCTCTCAGTTGTCTTAGTAATTTCAACAATTGGTATCAGAGCGAGTTCCTTTTATCTAAAGGTAGATATGTAAGCATAAACATGACAAGTCATGAAGGGACTTCATCCACTAAGACTCCTTTGTTTGATGGAACAAATCTTTCCTTCTGGAAGGTTAGAATGAGAACATACCTAATGGCCTTAGGTGCTGATGTTTGGGATGTAGTAGAGACTGGATACATAAAGCCTGTTGTGCTAGCTTCCAAGGATGATAAGTTAGAATTTATATTTAATGCTAAGGGAATGAATGCTATCTTGAATGGACTTGTAGAAGCTGAGTTTGTAAAGGTGATGCGTCTTCAAACTGCCAAAGAAATGTGGGATAAACTTATTAGTAGTTATGAAGGAAATGAGAAAGTAAAAGATGCCAAACTTCAAACATATAGATTGAAATTTGAACAACTAAAGATGAATGAAGATGAAACAGTTAGCAAGTAGTTTTTAAGAGTTGAAGAACTTGTGAATGCCATGAAAGGTCTTGGTGAGAAGTTTGAAGAATCATTCTTAGTTCATAGATTTTAAGATCTCTGCTTGATAAATTTAATCCAAAAATTTCTGCAATAGAAGAACTAAATGATCTTAAAGTTTTGTCCATTGATCAACTCCTAGGAACCTTAACTGCATATGAAATGAGGATTCACAAAGATAAATAAATTACTAGAGAGGCTTCTTTTAAAGCATACAAGAATACTGATTCAGAGCTAGATGATATTGAAGCAAAATTTGTGAGAAGGTTAAAGAGAGGATCAGGAAAATATCAAGGCAAGTTGCCCTTCAAATGCTTTAACTGTGGTAAAATAGGCCATTTTGCATCTAAGTGTCCCCACAAGAAAAAGGACCAAAAATACCAGAACTCTGATGATGAAAAGAAATAAAAATTTAATAAATATAGTAAAAAGAAAAGTTTGTGTGCAAACAATGATGACTCCTCAGGAGACTTAGATAGTGATTCATCCTGTGAAGACAAAGTGAATGACTTTATGCTTATGGATATGGGAGATATTGATGATAAAATCACATAAGGTGACATGGATGATGAAGAAGCAGTGGTGGATATGGAAGGTGAATTAATAAGTGCTTTGGAAGAAATTGACAGACTCAGATGTAATAAGAGAAAACAAAAACAATTGTTGATACATTTTAAAATGAATGGTAAAAACCCGATGAAGAATTTTCCCTATTAAAAGTAGAGTTAGAAGAGGCAAAGAAAATAGTGGACATACTGAAATAACATTTATCAGAGAAGAAAGCAAGGTGTGAAGCCTTAGAAGAAGAGATAGTAAAAACCATAAAAGAGATGGAGAATTTTAAGGCATTGTATCGCCAAAATCTGTCAAGTATTAAAGATTCAGAAGGATTAACTTCCATTCTAAATCAACAAAGAAACCCAAAATTGAAAGTTGTCTTGGCGTATGAAGAAGGATCAAGTAATGATCATCCAAGTAATACAAAACCTATTGTCGCAAGAGTTGGTTCTAGGTTGTAATAGAGCCAAGCCTTAACATATTTTAAATGAAAAAATAAGTTATCACTCAGAACTTGATTTGGGTTGCGTGCAGGTAAATTTCGAGATAACCACGGACCACTTTTGATTGGAAGCTGCCCCTTCCAAACCGAGAGGGATCTCTCAAATATATGTCACGATAGGATATCCAAAAGCTTAACAATGGGCAGATCTGTGGGCAACAAAATTTTTTGAGGTTTTTAGGGTTGATGGGTTGGACCAGGAGTTAGTCCATTGGGCATGGAGTCAAATGATCAAGCAAATAACAAGAGTGTTTCGGCAATGGAAATCCATGGAGCAGAGGTGAGATAGAGGCTAATTACAAAGAGAAGGATTTATAAAAGTATGGCAGCAGAATAAAGAGAAAAATATCAATACACAAGGAGCACTTAGCGATGAGTGAATTCCAAGCACAAATCAACGGAAATAGATGGTTGGGACAGAGCATCTAGCAAAGGATGAATTCTGAACCTTGATCTCTGCAAGAAACAACCTATAACCATTATGCAACAGAGCATCTAACAGAGGATGAATTCTATTACAAAACAATTACAAATCAAAAAAAAAATATAGATGGAGTGATATTGAAACTAAGAAAATGGACAAACTCTGCAAGCAACATCACAAGAATCTCTGATATGGATAAAACATGCTTATGCAATCTTATATTAAACTAAAAATGAAAGCTACATCCCAGGAGTGCTACTTCTGTGTGTCTCCCCCCCCCGCTTTCCTCTTACAAATATGCCTCATATATGTATTGAGGTCGAAATCCTCTCTAATCTAAAAGATAACAACAGTTACAACCAATTCTTGAACTTTCTGCCATAGAAAATGGGCCAAACTGCTGAAAACTAGGGTTGTGGTTACGAATCTGTATCTCTCGAATAGAGACATCTGTGTATAAACTGAAAGAGGATTTTTTGAATCTATTTATTCTGAGAAAAAACCTCTCTCATTTCCCTGAGACCCCTTTTCATTTTCCCCAAATCTTCATTTAACAAACATGTGTCAAAACAGGGAAATATGAAATCCGAAAATTAGGGCTCGGAGATGGATTTGATTCTCTCAATATGTGACACCTGTAGGAAAAATGAAAGAGGCTAATGTTATCTGATGTGTTAGGCACAAAATCCTCCAACCGTTTCTCAAAATTATACTCCAGTCGCTCAGAATCCTCATTTGAAAATGATGACTCAGCATAGTAAAAATGCCATATTTCTGAAAATGAAGCTCATCTCGCAAGGAACTTTTGACTGCCTTAACAAGATCAAAATGAAATTCTGAATATACCACTGGAAATATTAGGATTTGTAGATGTTGATCGACTATTCGAACGCGAAAAATGACCTCTCCACGACTGAGAAAATTGTGTTTTTCTAAAGCAATTTTGCATATGACTGGAGTCCCTATTTTAGGTTTTCGGGATTCGGGGAAACAAAGCAGTGGTTATTAAAATATTCACGTCAGCCCAATCCCCGAAATAGATTTCGGATTTTACATTGCACTCTTTGGGCCTTCGGTTTTTGGGTATCATGTCCTCAAGAGTTATGACATGCAAGGAATCTCGAATCGCGAAATCACGATGGGATTACTTAGGCGATAATCATTTGTCTTAATATTTTAATTAATCACGGTTAACAATTAATATTTAACCTTTCATGGATTTAAGTGTCGATACTGCAATAATACTTGACACGAGAAATCCCGAATCGTTAAATTTTGATGGGATTGATTAACATTTAAAACACTTTTAGCTTTGTGATTAAGCACGATTAAAACACAGGCTTTCGGAAATTGCAAACTTGAAACTTAAAGCATGAAGGTAGCTCGAGTCGCAAAATCACAATGAGACTTGTCAACATTAATCTTTCTTATTCTTTAATTAACCTGACTTATCCTTTAATACTTTAGTGAATTCGGGGATCGGGGCTGTAGTTATTAAAATATCTACGTCGGTCAAATCCCCGACGATGAAAAAACCCAGACTCTTGAGATTTTTCTCCATGTGGCTTAATGATCGGTGTATGTGGTCGTTCCACTGCCAATGCTTCCATTCATTCTCCTAAGTGACCAAAAGCCAAAATTTCAATATTTGTTACAACAGAACCTATCAAGTTTGTCAAATCCTCAAACATTGACAATAGTCACTTTGCAGAAACAAAGAAAGAGAATCAACCACCAAGAAGGAATTAAAGAAAAAATACCAGAACCGAATCTGTAGATCAGAGAGATTATTGGCATGAAAGAAATCGACCTCCTCAAAGAAGACAAACTTTTTCAAGGTACAAAGGTTTTTTCTATGGTCATTGTTTTTTTTTCTCTAATTTTGGTCACAAAGCTATAAATTGTTCTTTAAGATTTAGATATGAACAATCAAGATACTCAACGAATAACCATCTTCCACAACAAAGATCGAGACATCCAAGCAACAAACAACCTCAGACTATAAATCGTGCAATGGCTGGGAAAAGGACGCAGGTTAAGCATAACAATAGTTATGAGCATAACAATCACTATGATATGCTATTCAATGAACCAGAATGTTACCTCTGCCATAATTATGGACATAAAGATGCAGATTGTCGCTTAAGGAATTACAAGCTAGATTTGATCTCCACTGCTGAAAATGTCAAGGTTTGGAAGAAGAAAGTAGATGACAAGTGTGGACTAGTGTTATCAGCCCAAAAACAAAATAATACCTAGTATATTGACTGTGGATGTTCCAAACATATGACTGGAGAGAAAAGTAAGTTTCTAACTTTAAGTGAAAACAAATCAGGGAATGTAACTTTTGGAAACGATGCACCAAGAAAAATAAAAGGTAAAGGAATGATAAGCCTGAGTAATGGAAAAGGAAAAGCTCAAGATGTGTTGTTTGTAGATGGTCTGAAACATAATCTACTAAGTGTCAGCCAAGTTTGTGACAAAGGACGTGAAGTTGTTTTTACTTCTAAAGACTGTAAAATAAAGTCTTTGAATTCCAGACAATTGGTTGCAAAAGGGATAAGAACATAAAACAATGTCTATGTGTTAAAAGAAGAAAAAGAAGAATGCCACTTAAGAAAATATGATGAAAGTTGGCTGTGGCATAGGAGACTTGGACACCTAAATTTTGATCATATAATCAATCTCATAAACAATGGGGTAGTAAAAGATCTTCCAAAGATATCAAATCCATACGACTCTATTTGTAAACCTTGCCAGATAGGAAAGCTTACTCGCACTCAGTTCAAATCTAAAAACTTTCCTTCAATAGAAAAACCTCTCCAATTAGTACATATGGATTTATGTGGACCATCAAGGAAATAAGGTACATGAAAATAAAATTATTTTATGTTGATTATTGATGATTATTCTAGACTAACATGGGTTGCCTTTTTGAAGGAAAAATTTGAAGCATTTGAAAAATTCAAAGTGTTTAAGGCTCTAACTGAGAATCAAACAGGAAAAAGATTGAAGGCAGTAAGGTCTGATAGAGGAGGAGAGTTTAGCTCATGGAAATTCAAATATTTATGTGATAAACATGGAATCAAAAGAGAGTACACAATTCCAAGGACTCCACAACAAAATGGAGTTGTTGAGAGGCAGAATAGATCAATACAACAAATGGCAAGGTCAATGATGAATGAAAGGAACATACCTTAGACATATTGGGTGGAAGCAATTCATATAGCTGTTCATATCCTTAACAAATCACATCTCATACCACATAGTGACAAGACTCCTTATTAACTATGGTTTGGAAGATCTGCTTCAATCAAACATTTTAAAGTCTTTGGGAGTAAATGTTATATTAAGAATAATGATGAAACTATTGGAAAATATGATGACATGGCTGATGAAGGTATCTTCTTGGGTTATGCTACAAACAGTAAAGGGTACATATGTTACAATAAGAGGTTGCATAAACTGGTTGATTGTATACACATAAAAGTTGACGAAGAAATCCTGGTCAGAAATGTAAGCAGTGCTGAATCAAGCACAAAAGATATAGTTGAAAATGAAGATGAACAGGTCCAAGGATCAGAAAGAGAAGAATCTAAATCAGATGAAGATACAAATACTCAGGCTGACACAAATCAACAGAAAGAAACATACTCACCTCTCAGAACTATTAGAAAGAATCATCTTGAAAATAAGATAATTGGAGATACAAATAAAGGAGTTCAGACAAGAAGGAAATTGATTAAAGACTCAGAACAATCTCATGTTGCTTTTCTATCTATGATTGAACCTACAAATTTTGATGAAGCCAACAAGAATGATGATTGGATTAGAGCTATGAATGAAGAGCTTGACCAGATTGAGAAGAACAATACTTGGGAGCTTGTTCCTAGACCCGAAGATAAGAATGTAATAGGTTCCAAATGGGTGTTCAAGAATAAAATGAATGAAAAAGGACAAGTTGTTAGAAATAAAGCTAGATTGGTCTGTAAAGGGTATGCACAAGTTGAAGGTTAGGATTTTGATGAAACCTTTGCACCAGTGGCAAGATTGGAATCCATCAAAATGTTCCTTGCATATTCATGCCATAAGAACTTTAAAGTGTATCAGCTGGATGTTAAGTCAACATTCCTTAATGGAGAACTAGAGGAAGAAGTATATATGGAGAAACCTAAAGGATTCTCATTGATAGATAATCCTGATTATGTTTACAAGCTGAAGAAGGCCTTATATGGACTGAAACAAGCACCATGAGCTTGGTATTATAGACTGGAATTTTTTTTACAAGACAAAGGGTTCAAGAAATGTACTGTTGACAACAATCTCTACATTAAGTCTGAAGGTGATAATTTACTAGTTGTTTTGGTTTATGTAGATGATATTATTTTTGGCTGTACTAATGAATCCTCTGTCTAGTGGTTTGCTAAATCTATGCAAACAAATTTTGAGATGTCCATGATAGGAGAACTGCCATACTTTCTGGGTTTACAAGTAAATCAGAGTTCTGCGGGAATATTTATCTCTCAATAAAAATATTTGAAAGAGATGTTGAAGAAATTTCAGATGGAGGATTCCTCTCCTATAAGTACACCTATGGTGGTTGGTTGCAAGCTCAGTAAAGATGATATTTCACCTGATGTTGATCAAAGGACATATCTCTCTATGATAGGCAGTCTTCTGTACATCAAAACATCCCGTCCTGATATAATGCAAGCTGTTGGAATGGTAGGTCGTTATCAATCTGCTCCTAAACAAAGTCACTTGGTAGTTGTCACAAAGATATTCAAATACTTGAAGGGAACAATGACTTATGGTATCTGGTATCCCAGAGATCAGAATTTTCAGTTAACTGCTTATTCAGATGTAGATTGGGCAAATTGTGTGGATGAGAGAAAGAGCACCAGTGGAGGTGCCTTCTTCCTGGGTGACTCATTGGTAGCATGGATTAGTAAGAAGCAAGGATCTATTTCCTTATCAACTACATAAGTAGAGTACATTGCTGCTGCTACTTGCTACACTAAGATTTTGTGGATGATTCAAACTCTTGCATATTTGAAGGTAAACTATACTGTTCTGATTACAATTCACTGTGATAACACCAATGCCATTAGTGTCTCCAAGAACCCTGTTCTTCATTCCAAGACTAAGCATATCCCAATAAAATACCATTTTCTTAGAGAACAAGTTACAAACAGAGTGGTTCAGCTGAATTATATTCCTTCCACAGAACAAATAGCTGATATCTTTACTAAACTGTTAGCATCAACCCCTTTTGGATATCTTCGTCAAAAGTTGGGGGTTATAACTTCCTTCGTCTAATATATTCACCTGGTCAGGGGGAGTACTTATTGAATATCTGTTGTATTTATAAGATGCTCATAGTTGACAGGGGGAGTATGTACCACAACAACTCAGGGGGAGCGTGTTTCTTCTTTGACATTGATGTCAAAGGGGGAGAAAGTGTGGTAATTTCAAGGATGCTATAGTGGTATAGTTGCATGTTGTTCAAGGGGTTTCCATCAATGCCAAAGGGGGAGATTGTTGGCTTGTTTTCAGACAGAGGTAGCGTATGCGTGTTTTTCATTGATGGCGATGTCATTAATGGTGAAGATAAGGATGATCAATAGTGCAATGATAATGTTATGGAAATGGAAAGATCAACAATGAAGAGCAACAATGATCGTTGGATCCCATTCAGAATTCCTGATGACCATTAGATTTGAATTCAGATAGGAAGAGCACGCAGTAGAAGAGAATAGATCTCAGGCGTTAGATCTGAGCCTGAAGACTGACCATCGTTGGATCCATAAGAAGGAGCATGGTCTTTACGTGCAAGATGAAGCAGGCCTACAAAATCCCGAAAGCAGGAGGACCATCCATATTCAAGAAGGAAACGTGGAAAGAAACTAGAATTTCGCTGACCTGCACATTGGAGGAGTCAACGAAACATGGTGTGGGAACTTGTGATATGCAAAATCCCGAGAATTGATCTGGACCTTTGGATCGAGGTATGTTGTGGAACATTGGATGCAGAGGACACATGGCGAGCGATTGGCATTTCACTGACTGGAAAGTCAAAGAAAGGAGGTGATCTATCCTATGAATTCGTGAAATGCGAAACCACGACTTATTCTGAGTCGTTGATCAAAGGGAGATCGTGGACCATTGATCAGGCATGACGAAGGCCTGTGAAGTTGTGAAATCGCGATAAGATCTTGACCGTTGATCCAAGAGGGACATGTGGCGAGGGATCAACATTTCACTGACTGGAAAGTCAAAGGAAGGAAATGCTCTAACCTTGCAACTCACAATATGTGAAATCGCGATAAGGTCTGGCCCGTGGTCATAGACAAGGTCACATTGTCGAAGGATTAAGGGAAGGATATAATTGCTAAGCTCCATTTTGGGGATCACAACTTGGAGTGTTGAGACCCTTCATCACAGGAATCTCGAAACGCGAGATCGCGATGAGATCTGGACCATCGGATCATTGGAGATCTCGACCATTGATCAAGCTCGATGAAGTTCATAAGTTTGCAAAATACGAAACACCTTTTGGTGTGGGCCGTGGTCACCGCCGATGGTCATATGAGAGGGAAGAGCTAGCATGAAGCTAAGCTCCATTTCAGGGATCGCAACTTTGAGTGTCAAGAACCTTCAACACAGGATTGCCGAAATGCGAAACGCATTTTGATTAGGCCCATGGTCACAACTAGTGGGCATATGGGATAGACGGAAGACCTTGCAGATTTAATCCAACGATGCTTGTTAAATGGAAATTTGATCGAAGGGCTACTGTTGATCTTTACGATTAACTGTTCAGTTACGATTCAGTTAGCAGAATCAAATCATGGTTCTTGGATGGTTGGCGATTCAGTGGCTGAAGCGTTGTTATCCTATGAATTTGAGGTGTAACTGAAGTTGTGTGAAGTGCATAAAATAAAGATGCAGTGACTGTGTATGGTTGGTTGTTCTGAATGAAAAATGAGTTGAACTGTAAGAAAGGGAAAATTACAGTATGCGCAGTGTGAGACCGACAATATGCGCAGTGTGAGATAAAACTCATAGATGAGTAATAGATGCTGAATAGACAGAAGCAAGAGCAAAATTGTAGAACAACTTGAAGCAGAGAAGAATCACAGAACATATAGACGCATAAAATAATTGCAGGACAGAAGAGAAGTGGTAAGAAGTTAAACACCTGCGTTGTTGGTCATTCAATCATTTTACTTATAAAAAAGGAGGTAGGGTGGTGCTAGGGAGGACTGTGGTCCTCTGATATTCAATTTGATGCTTGAATATTGGGAGTTGTAGCTAGAAAACAAGGTGGCAGGGTGGTGCTTGGGAAAACATAGAGTTTTCTGTATGCAAGTTGGTGCTTGTATAAGTGGAAGTAGGTGCTTTCATCTAGTCGATGCTGGAACACTCAGGGATTTGGTGCTTCCTTCTAGTGGGTGCTAGAGAAACCAGAGAGTTGGTGCTCTCAACAAGTTGGAGCTTGTGAAACAGAGGTAGTATCCTCACTTTGAGTTGGTGCTCAAACATAGATGATGTACAGAACTTAAAAGACTGCCTATCATTTCGAAGAAGAAGAGGTTTTCTCCCTTTATGGGTTTCCTTGTGAAAATTTGTCTCTGTATATATCTTATGTGTGACTGATGCTCATTATTTATGTTGTCCATATGTTGTATAATATTGATGGTCACTTGGAGAAAGATTAAAAATGGTTCAATAGACTTAAAATTGTTTAAGCACAGAGACAACTGATTCACCCCCCCTCTCAGTTGTCTTAGTAATTTAAACAATAGCATGTGACGTTCATTGATAATTTTTTCAGGAAAAATTGGATCTTATTTATGAAGACCAAGGATGAGGTCTTCATTCATTTTCATAAGTTTAGGAATCAGGTGGAGAATCAGACATGAAATAAGATCAAGGTATTGAGGTTGAACAATGGGGGAGAGTAGACCTCCAATGAATTCAAGGATTTACACAAGGATACAAGGATCAAGAGGGAGTTGACAGTCTCATTGTAACATCCCATGCCACCCAGGTTGGGCCATGCTATTCCAAAAATTATTTGACATTTCTCTGATACCAATTTGTAACATCCCTAGCCACCCAGGTTGGGCCATGCTACTCAAAAAATTCTTTGACATTTTTCTAATACCAATTTGTAACATCCCCAACCACTCAAGTTGGGACACGCTACTCCAAAAATTCCCTGACAGTGCTCTGATACCACAATGTAATGTCCTCAACCACCCCAGGTTGATCCATGTCACACAACCTCAACTTCTATAGCTCTAAATCAACCAAACTATAACATCCCCAACATACTATTGACAAATGTTACTCTGAAGTTTCATTGCACAGATTCAACTCTAACACAAGTCTGTGCAATATCACTTGAAGTAATGCGCTCAACCAAAGTTTGAGTCGCGACATGAAACTTATAACAATCGAAAAAACAATATCTTTTCAATACAACCTTAGCCAATGGATTTAAATCACTACCCGCGCGCATCAACATACTGATCATATAGTATAACTACATGCACATCCATCTAGGAATCATGTGCCACTCTTGATTTCAACATGTGCGGGGTATAATTCTCTGTACACACACACAAATTCCAGTCTCTTGATGTACACATGCTACAATCCTACACATCTGGCCACTCAATCCTCTTATTGACGACTCATAACCAAAATCACCAGGTTAACTTAACAAGCAAGACTAACCACATTTTTCATATCCATGCACAACTACAAATACATGCTATAAGCACCATACTTACATATGCAAGAAATATTAAATAGAATAGATACAATTACTTATATGCGACTACATACAAGAATTAACCCATATCAAGAATTCATAAATAAACACACAATAAAAAAGACAAGTACATAAAAAACAATTATCTTTCAAAGAAGTCACCAACTACACGTGTGACTTAGATGTTCCTGCCAGCTATAGATATTGTTTCTTTTAATCTTTCAGCAATAGGTCACCCCCGAGATGTGTCTTAACTCCACCAAGGAAAAGGGGTTCCTAATGACACACTAAGGTATGGATCTCAACATAAATGCTCAGTCCTAGGTGCCCATTGCTACAAGTATCCCATAATCCCTCATTCCCCATTCACCTGTCAAACCCAAGGAAGTTTTCCCCTTCTATGCTCAATATTCCTTTGGATACCCCACTTCCCTTCCCAGGGTTACCAACAACATGCCGGATAGGAAGTATCCAAGCCCTACAACTAATGCTCAGTGCACCAGGTAATAAATCTCAACAATACTCTCACTTGGAGAGTATGCTCATGGATATGAAAACGTCTTCACAACATCCAGTCTCTCACCCAGAGATAATTCTCACAGTCTGTCCACCCATGTCCTCGACAGTAACTCTGATTATATCCCACAACTCCTTACAATCTTCTCTGTGCAGACAAGGTAATAATCATATTTTCCATATAGTTCGACCCCCTTATGCTCATGAGAGATTTCTCACATCAATTCCCTTATGAATAATGGATAATCCCCCCAAAATACACTAAGGCCAACAATATACATTGCATTCCTTCCACTTTACACTTGTCACCTTTAGAAGTAGCTTTAAGCCACTTGGTCACCCGTTCCTTACACTTAGGAACTTATGATAAAAACATATCCACATTACACTTTTTGGAAATATTATTAAAATATTCCCCCCTTTTCCCTTTTTTAGTGGAGTTTCCCCTCCATCTCTTTTCATTCGAGTCAGTCTGTGCACAACAAGGAAATATTATATTTGATTATATTTACATGGATAGGCTAACTGGACTATCTGTGTCCAGGCTCACCAGCCTCATAATCTTACAGGCTCTCCAACCTCAATACATAAACAATCATACACATAACTCAAATCTGCACACTTCCAAGTCATTACTATGAACTTAACCAAGGGCGTTAAACACAGTACAATGTGCACACTTACCCAAATGCACGCAACACACAAAATGTGTGCACCCTGTCTTGATAACAATTCTTTGCACACTTACTCAGATGCACGCAACACCAAAAATAGGTGCCCACAACTCACCAACCTATATGTTCATACATTTACACTTGGTACCAATTAGCTCACAATCCTATATGTACAATTAGAAAGGGTTCCAGATGAGGGACATTACAATCCCATCCCCCTTATTTATGCACTATCCTCAGTGCATCATATACACATGTACACACAAAATTTCAAAAATATTAAAAAATATAAGGATAATCTGCTCGCATAGCATCCTCGCACTCCCATGTTGTATCCTTAGGATCGTACCAAGTTCATTGGACTTTTACCAACTCCATGAATCGATTCCAGAGTTGCTTGATTTTATGATCCAATATGCAAACCAATCACACTTGAAATCTTCCTTCTGGCTCCACCTGAATCAAATTCCGATCAATAATATGATTAGAATCAACTACATACTTATTAAGCAATGAGACATGGAAAACATTAATAATACACAAGGATGCAGGTAATACAAGCATATAAGAAACAATACCAATCCTTTCAAGGATTTCAAATGGCCCACACTAGCATGCTGCTAACTTAGAACACTTTCTCAACTTCATGGAACTACGACTAGCCTTCACTTTCATAAGCACGTGATCACCCACTTTAAACTCTATGTGGGTTCTACCTTTATCTGCGCAACTTTTCTATTTGTCTTAGGAAGCATTTAGATTATGCCTTATCTTTACCATCCACTCCTCCATTTCTTGGAGTAAATCTGGTCCAACCATTGCATGGTTTGTTGGATTGTCCCAACTCATAGGCATGCTGCACTATATACCATAAAGTGCCTCAAATGGGCTCATCTTTAAAGATGCTTGATACCCATTATTGTAAGAAAACTCTACCAAGTGAAGATAATATTCCCATTTCGATGGCTTATCCATCACATACATCCTCAACATGTCTTCAATCACCCATTTTACCCTTTCGATTTAACCATCTGACTTAGGGTGATATGCTGCGCTTAAATTCAAACTTATTCCAAATGCTTTGAATATCCCTTTCCAAAAGTTTAAAGGGAACTTGGAATCTTTATCAGACACAATTTTCTTAGGTATACCATGTAACTTAGCAACTTTGCTCATGTATATCTCAACAATGTCGACTGTCTTGTGTGCTAATTGCACTGGAATAAAATGGGTAGGTTTAGTAAGCTTGTCCACCACCACCATAGTAGAATCATGTTGCCTAGCAGTCCTAGGAAGCTTAGTAATCAAATCCATGGTCACAAATTCCTACTTCCACTCAGGAATGGGCAAAGGATGTAGCAAACCAGCTAGATGTATGTGCTCAACCTTGATCTTCTAACATTCGAGACATCTCACAATAAAATACGCAACGTCCTTCTTTATACCTGGCCAAAATTATTGCTTCTTGAATGCGAACATAGTTATCAACTTAATGAGAACTATGACCTCAAAACGAGAACTCTCGTAAAAAAAACCCATATTTTTGCATAAAAAACATCAAAATCAACCCCCAAATCAAAAAGCGGTGCTACCGATAGCACCATTTTTTAAAACGGGGTCAAAATTACAACATTTTTCAAACATGGCCTTCAAAACTTAGACAGTAGCTCAGAAAAACCTTAAAATCAACACCTAAAAACAAAAATGATGTTTTTGATTTTTCTTTTTCTTTTCAAAACGTTAAATTTTGAGATCATTTGAAATCGTATTTTTATCACTTGGTACCATTAAAACAAAAACCTCAAAATCAACCACCAAATTGAAAAGTACTGCTACCGGTAGCACCCATTCTAAAATTGGGGTATTAAAATGACACATTTTTGTAATGTGGTAAAAGAACTCATCATTACTGTAAACAAAATCATAAAAACAACCATTAAATGTTTACTTTTTAAATGTTATTATCACTCAAAGCACAAGGTAATACATAATGCCATGAAAATATCACAATATACTTTAAAAATTCAACGTCACTTTTTAATATTTTTTTACTTTTAATAATAAAACAGTAAATACAAGTTACATTGAATAAAACATAAATTTTTTCTTAAAAGTATTGTTATATTGACCATATTCAAAACATATGAGCTAAAAATTTTTATGACCTAACAAAATGGTGAAAAACAAAGAAAAACTATAAAGAAATGAAAAAAAATTAAAATTTCCCCGAAAAACAATAATTTAAAAAACAAAAATACATTTAAAAAATCAAAATTCAATAAAATATTAAAAAAAAATGAATTTTTTTTTTTAACAAAAACACTAATATTACTAAGCTAAAAAATGATTTAAATGTTTTTTTTTAAAATAAATATATAACTATATAGCATTATCACAATATTATAACTATGTTATAACATTATAACAATGTTATAACATTATAACAATGTTATAACATTATAACAATGTTATAACATTATAACAATGTTATAATGTTATAACTATGTTATAACATTATAACAATGTTATAACATTATAACATAGTTATAATATCCACGAGAATTATAACTCGGTTATAATATTATAACAGAGTTATAATTCCCATGGATATTATAAATCTGTTATAATATTATAACATAACATTGTTATAATACAATATTAGATGTTTATGACATTGTTTAGGACATTGTTTATGTTTTTTTAAGGATATTGTTTATGTTTTTTAAAGATGTTTATGATTTTTTTGTGTAAATTTTATTTTTTAAGGTTTTTGATATAAATTTTAATTTTTTGTTGTAGTTTTAAGTTTTTTCAACTTATTTTTTGTTAACTTTTATTTAAATTTTGTATTAAAATTTTTATTTCAAGTTTTTTAATTTGGGGTTTTTGTGTATATGTTTTTAATTTTTTGGGTTTTTTTTCACCTTTTTAAAGTTTTTTTTGGGTTATAATTTTTTTTTTACCTTTTCTTAATTTTTTCACTTTCTGTTACTTTATATATATATTTTTAATTTTATGGTTTTCTTTTCCTCTTTAGTTTTTTAGGTTTTTTTTTAATGGTTTTTTCTCATATAAATTTGTTTTTAAAATGTTTTTGTTTTTTAAATTTCAATTATGTTTTTTTTTTTTTTAATTGATCCAAAAAAAAATGAATTATATTTTTTGTTAAATATTTAAAAATAGTGTTACTTAACTACAATTATTTTCTATGTATTGAAGTAAGGTAAAAAAAATATGTTAAAAATGATATTTTCCACTATATTTAAAATGTATAGAACCATAACTTAATTAAGGACAGATAATTATATGAAAAATCTTAATTTCAAAAAAATAAATGGGTACAATATTTTTAACATTGGATTAAGCATGGAAATATGATTAAAACACCATTGAATAAAAATAAAATAGAAAAGTTTGAAAATAGATGAAAAAACATCGTTGATAAAAAAAAAAAAAAACAATTTGAAAATAAATGAAAAAACGGACATTTAAAAAACAAAGTGGAAACCTTATGTATCAGAAAATTTAAAATTTCAAAAAACCACCTAAAAATGGAGGAAGGTGCTACCGGTAGCACCATTTTTAAAAACGGGGTAAAAAACTTGACCCCCCAAAAAACAAGAACTCTGTAGAGTTCTCGTTAAGTTGGTAACTATGTTCGCGACGATTGTCTTTTGGTATCTTGGATTCCTAGCATAAGAAACCTTATGCATCTAAGAAAATATCAAAATTTTCAACTCTTGATCATTCGACACATATAATCTGCATCTATACATGATGATTCAATCCTCTCTTAACTCATAACCTTCAAACTTTGACTGCGACATACCTTGTTGTAAAGTCACAATTATATCCATATAGCGCAGATATGATTTGGAAACTTTCAAAATTCTATCATACTAAATGGTCTGGTACATGATAATGGTTGTAGCATGCATCTCATGCATCCTCCTACTAATTGCGTCAACCACCTTGTTCTCTTTTCCTTTGATATTCTTTATGTCATAGTCATATTTACTGAAGAAATCTAACCACCTATTTTGTCTGGCATTCAAAATTGGCTATCCAAACAAATAATTCAAACCACAATGGTTTGTTCTTAGCTCAAATCTCTTACCCATGAGACAATGTCTCTACATATTCAAAGCATGCACTATGGCTGCCAATTCCAAGTCATGCGTAGCATAGAGCCTTTCATGCTCTTTCAACTTCCTTGACTCGTAACACACCACATGTCCATTCTGACTCGAGACTTCACCGAGCCCTTCCTTGCATGCATCCATGCACACCATGAAATCTGCATCAATATCAACAATTCTCAAGATTGGCACACTTGTTAACAAATTCTTCAAGTGTTGGAAACTCCTTACGCAATTTGAATTCCATTCAAATCACACACCTTTCTTCTGCAGGGATGTGATTGGATGTGTAATATTTGAGAATCCTTCACTAAACCTTTTATAGTACCCTTCTAGTCCCATAAAGGATCTCACTTATATGAAATTTCTTGGTGTTGACCATTCCTCAATGGATTTTATCTTCGTTGGGTCCACAACTATTCCTTCCTATGAAATGATATGACCCAAGTAATGAATTTGTCGTTGATAAAATGAACACTTGCTCAACTTTGCATAAATTTGATTCTCCCTCAACACCTACAAAACCATCCTCAAGTGATGCTCGTGCTCTTCCTCAAACTTTGTGTAAATAATAATGTCATCAAAAAATACAACGACAAACTTATCCAAGTATTCTATGAAAACTCCATTCATTAAACAAATGAAGACAACTGGTGCATTAGAAAATGTAAATGGCGCCACTGTAAACTTGTAATGACCATACCTTGTTCTGAAGGAAGTCTTATTGATGTCTTCTTCTTTTATCTCACTTGGTGATATCCAGATCTGAGAGCTATATTGGAAAATATCCACGCACCTCTCAGTTGATCAAACATGTCAGCTATCATTGGGAAATGATACGTTTTCTTCACTGTTACTTTGTTCAACCATATGAATTAAATACAAAGTCTCAATGTACCATCCTTCTTCTTCACAAATAACACTGGTGCACCCCAAGGTGACACACTTGGATGCATATACCCTTTCTTCATAATCTCTTCAAGTTGCATATGCAACTCCTTCAAATATGGTTTACTCATCCTATAAGGAGTCTTAGATATAGGTGTTCCTACCGACATCATATTTATAGAGAAGTCAATATCTGTTTTTGGAGGCAATCTTAGTATCTCTTTAAATACATCCTCAAAATATTTTAATTCTGCGCAGTATTCCACACTTGGCACTTTATCCTTAGCTGTCTTTTCCATGTGTGCTACGAATACTTGACATCCTTTTCTATAGCTTTTCTTCAACTACAAATCCGAAACTTGTCTTATAGTCACAACTCTTGGAATTCCTTGAAATGATCTAAAATTTCCTTCCTCATCCAGGAAAGTGAGTTCCTTATTGTAACAATCCAAGACAACATGGTGCTCGTCTAGCCAATCCATACCAGTGAGGCAACCATACGAGCCCAAAGGTATAATATTCAAATCAACCTTTGTGTGCATTCCATTCATCTCCATTGAACATGCCTTAACCATCTCATTAATTTTCCTTTTTGCTCCTAGTGTAGCTAAATAAACCAACCAAGGTTTCCCAAGCTTGCTTCTCGATAGATGGAATATTTACACCAACTTAGGATCTAGATAACTATGACTAGATCCTGATTCAATTAAAATAGAAATGGGTTGGTCATTAATATTACCTTCCATGTCGATCCTATGTGATTGAAACTCAACCTGTTTATTATCCAATGCTGCATAAATCCTTGACATATCTCTACCCACATCCTCAACTATCGTAGCTTGTTGTACACTGTGCGTAGTCCTCACTTTATCACATCTTTGAGGGAAATATCTGCGCATGGTTTTTGCCACAACCCCAACACTGCATAGGTGTTTGCCGTGACTTTTGTCCCACTATTTATGACATTCTGGGCTCCTGGAGAATCATTTGTCCTTGCGTAGTATTTATGAAGAAAGGTGGATTAGCTCCCTTCTTACTCTATTCCACCTTTCTTTTCATCTTATCTTCCCAAGCCTTTTGTAAAGTCAGTCTTCCCCTTTGTTTCTCATAAAGACACTTAGCGCGCCTTATGGTTTCTTCCAACGTATTAGGGTTATCATACTGTATCTTGTTGCTGATAAATGAGGGAAACCCACTCAAGTACCTCTGAATTTTCACTTGTTCATCCTTAATGAAAGACACATACTTCAACAACTCTAAAAATCTTATTTCATACTCATCTATCATCATGATCCGCAACTTGAGTTTGAAGAACTCCATTTTCCTATCAAAGTACCACTTGGTTAATTATTTCTTTTGGAAATACCTCTTGAACTCTCTCCAAGTCACTTTCTTCTCATAAATTTGTTTCACTTGCACAAACTAATCCCACCACATTCATTCCTTTCCTTTTAACTAATAAATAACAATTCTCCCCTCTGCCTACGCAGAATAGTTATGCAATTGGAAGTACTTCCTCATACCCAACAACCAGGTCTCTGCATGTTCATCCTTTTTGTGCTCATTGTCAAAGTTAGGAGGCTTGGTCTTATTCATTTCTCTCTGTAACTCATCCACCCTAGTCCTTCTCATATGCCTTCTGACAGGATATCGACTTGAGCTATTGCATGCTTTATTGAAAGAATGCTTGCCAACACTTCTTTCTTCTCTTCTTTTCTCATTACATGACCTGCAAATTCTTGACCTACTTGTCTTTGTTTCCTTATACATATTCTTTTCTATTTTGTCCAGACTTTGCATCAATTTGACATTGAAGTCATCTTGTTTCACCCTGGATCTCATAATCCTTTTGTTATCAGTTTTATCACTCTGGACATCTTTCTGTAGTAATCTTATAGGTTCTACCAAGTTCATGCACTCCTCCTTGGATTATGTACCATCAACACCCAAACCAAATTACAGACCCCCAAATTCAACATCAGGGATGTAAGTTATCTACACATCTTCCATTCTTTTAACCTTCTGCACCGAATCTGTCCTTCTCTAATTGTTAAAAATTCTGTAAAATGTGCTAGAAATTAAGATTTGTTACATGATTTCATGCAACAACTACATGAAAACTTTGCACCATTTTGTCAGAATCCTTTCCTCTAGATTTCTTGGATGATTTTAACATCCTAAAATATTGTGTGCACACCTGTGCATCACTGTTCTTGCGCTCATCACAAACCTATATCACACACCAATGGTTTCCGTGCAATAATAAACTCTTCATTGCACAATACCAATTCTTAGAGCACACATCTATTCATGTTGGTCTCTGGCCCATACAAGTCCAGTGTTGAACCAATAGATCTGATACCAATTTGTAACATCCCCAACCACCCAAGATGGGACATGCTACTCCAAAAATTATCTAACATTGCTTTGATACCAATTTGTAACATGCCCAATAACCTAGGCTGGGCCATGCTACTCCAAAAACGTTCTGAAATTGCTCTGATACCAATTTGTAACATCCCAAGCCACCCAGGTTGGGCCATGCTACTCCAAAAATTCTCTGACATTTCTCTGATACCACAATGAAACGTCCCCAACCGCCCCACATTGAGCCACGTCGCACAATCTCAACTTATGTAGCTCTAAGTAAACCAAAATGTAACATCCACATCATACTATTGAGCAATGTTACTATGAAGTTTCACTGGGAAAATTCGACTCTAACACAAGTCTGCGCAGTATCACTTGAAGTAATGGGCTCAACCCAAGATTGATTTATGCCACACAAATTATAACAACAGAAGCACCATTCTCTTTTTAATACAACCTTAAGCAGTGGAAGTAACTCACTAGCTGCGTGCACCAACATATTGATCACACAATATAACTGCACACACATGCATCTAGGCATCATGCAACACTTCAGATTTCACTATGCGCGGGGTCTAATTCTCTGTCTGCACACACAAATTCCAGGCACTTGATGCACGCATGCTATAATCCTACGCACCCAACCACTCAATCCTCTTCTTGACGTGTCATAACCAAAATCACCAGGATAACTTAACAGGAAAGACTAACCAAATTTGTTATATCCATGCCCAACTACAAATACATGCTATAAGCACCATACTTACATATGCAATCAATATTAACCATAATAGAGACAATTACTTATATGAGACTACATACAAGAATTAACCCATATCAAGCATTCATAAATAAGCACACAGTGAACAAGACAAGCACATAAAAAACACTTATCTTTCAGAGAAGTCACCAACTGCACATGTGACTTAGACATTCCTCCCATCCATAGACGCTGTTTCTCATAAGCTTTCAACAATAGGTCACCCCTGATTTGGGGCTTAACTCCACCAGGGAAAAAGGGTTCCCAGTGACACACTAAGGTTTGAATCTCAACATAAATGCTTAGTTCTAGGCGTCCATTGCTGCAACTAGCTCACAATCCCACATTCCCCATGTACCTATTGTTAGCACTGAGAGTCACCCTCAGATTGCAAGAGGATAAGCCCAATACCCATCAAAATAAAAGTAAAAGGATTAAAATGGTTTGAGTAGGTGGATCAATGAGACTGCAGGGAGAGGAAAATATAACAGAAGTAACTACAGATCAATTTGGGACCATTGGGTTATGGAGTCATAAGTATCGTGAATAAGGAAGGCATTTAAACCGCCTATTAGAAAAAAATATTTATGTGATGACGAGGAGAACAAGACAGAAAATGTCTGAGTGATGAACCATAAAAGACGGGCAAGATAACATCAGATCCTCTACCGCCTCAGAAATCCATAGATCAGAGAGATGATACATCCAGACGAGAAGAAAACAAAAAATATTTGGTGAACCATGAAAAATTTGCATGATAACAAAAGACTCTCCATCGCCTGAGGGATCCATAAATCAGAGAGATTACATCAGGACAATAAGAAAAATAGAGAAAATATGATGAACCATGAAAGATGGGCATGATAGCAACAAATCCTCAATCGCCTCAGGGATCCATAAATCAGAGAGATTACATCCAGACAATAAGAAAAAAAAAGAAAAAACGACGAACCATGAAAGATGGGCATGATAGCAACAGATCCTCCATCGCCTCAGGGATGCATAAATCATAGAGATTACATCCAGACAATAAGAAAAACAGAGAAAATATGATGAACCATGAAATATGGGCATGATAGCAACAGATCCTCCATCGCCTTAGGGATCCATAGATCAGAGAGATTACATTCAAACAAGAAGGAAAACAAAAATAACATGTAAACTAAGAAGACGGTCTGATAAAAACGATTCAAAGGAATCTTCAATAACATAGGAATCTTCTATAACATATATTTACAATTCAAGCCCACATGCATACAAAATGAAAAATTACAGAGACCTTCTCCTAAATCTCTCTCGGCTCTCCAACCTCTAAAGAACAGCCCCCCCTTACAAAAACTTAAATTGATATGTTTATAATCAGATCAGTCCACAGGTGCCAGGAGTGTGACCTGGCCATCTCATTCAAATCTTTCGTCTACACATCCTTCTGTTAGACTGTGTGTGTGTTCTCCTATCAAACGCAAGCTTGGACCAGTATGGGTCTACAAGAAGAAACCGTCCCTCGTAGTACCTTGGGTTGACAGCTCTGTCTCCTCGGCTAGAGATTTCATGCCTTCTATTTATGGACTGAGCTAAGGATTCAACTACCAGTCCCTTTTCATTAATTGAATCCTCCTCCGGATCGGAGCATGGCCTAATGCCTAAGGGGCGACCATGTGCTGCTCTTGGATTTGTTGTTATATAAGCATGTGATTGCGTGGCCATCATAAGCGGTTTGGATCCACACTGCCTTTGACCCCACAATTCACCACCTTCCGCCACGTATCTCTTTCGCTATACCATGGTTTCAATTACAGGATCGCTCAACAATTTTATAGTTCGAGCATGTTCCATCCCCGCAATGAAGCATGGTCATTGATCTGGTCGCAATTTGTGATATGGGGAAGCCTCACGTTTGCTGCCACGCATCGCTCTTGGATGGAACATGCTTCTTGCTACAAATATCAATGACTATCATTCACCTCAAGTGTTTTTCTTCTGCTTGTTCACACAATCCTCTAAAGTGCGTGATCTTCCTCCACGTGTCCTCTTGTTTTGGACGACCGAGATTTACTTCAGAAGTTTGGGCTTTGAGAGTTTTCTCTTGCGTGCTCGCGCAATTCTCCGAATTTCTGAATTCCCGAAGTGAGAGATCTTGTGACGCGTGGCCTCTTGATTTGGACAAACGAGATTTACTTCGGGAGTTTTCTCCCTCTTTCTCGCACAATCCTCTGATGTGCTAAATTCCCGAAGTGAGAGATCTGTCGACGCATATCCTCAACCTTCAATGGATCAGATTTACTTTGGGACACTTGGCTAGTCGTTAATCCTTGCACGAATTTTAAACTCTGAATATCCGAGAGCTACTAATCTGAACTGTATACAGAATATCTGCTATTGAAAAATGAACCTGTATGCTAGCCTGTATTTTAGCCCGAAATGGACTGCTTTTGAATGTTGCACTTAGATGCTTCCTGTGCAGAACACAAACTTGGATGAACTGCTGCCATTGACAACTATATGTGATAACATTTGGCTCCATAGGGGATGGCATGCTCCCCATGAGTTTCCAAGAACAAGCACTTCCAGTGCCTTAGCTGTTGGGTTGTGGAGTCGAGCTCAAATACATCTTGCTGAAGACAACAAGATGATATGTACACTATCCTACTTACAAAAAGAAAACAAACATATGTGCTCAAAAATGAGCTTATTTATGTACAATCCTAGACTAACTGATTTTTCATAATGTGCTAGGTGAAAGAAAACTTCCACCATAGCCACCCAGATTGTTTGGTAATATAATTCCTCCTTTCCCTGCAAATTATCCACAAAAGGTAAGGGAAGTATGACAAAAACATGAAAAGATGTTTTGGAACACTGATAATACCCCCAAATGATGATAAGATGAATAATTTTGCAAGATCCAATGCTCTTGGAGAGATCAAATCCATATATAACCCTATAGAGTCATAAAATGTATAATAAGGCATGCTAAACTGGTAAGAAATGATCTACTTCATTGCATCATTTATTACCTATTGTTTGATGTTCTCAAAGTGTACAGGTGGATAAAGGATTGATACGGGTTGGTTAATCCCTGGTGATATTTTCTCATTTACCAGTGTTGGACATGAGATGAGTTGAACATTTAGACCTTCCTTTTCTCCTTCATGGCCCTCGCAATGATCAGGTTCATAATTATCATACACAGGAACCATGCTATGAGGATCCAAAGAAGCCATGAAAAAACTTTGCTCTTCATCATCTTCACTGGGATATTCATAAAAAATGGGTTGTTTTTTGTCAGCATTTGAAACAACTTCTTCATCATAAGTAGGGCTGCCCAAAACATCTGCTTCAAGGACATGAATATCCTCTTCATTTTCTCCATAAGAGCAACAAACAACATCTTCCTTCAATTCTGAAAAGCTAGGAAAAAACAGAGAGACATCTTCCCTAGTTCTTTTAACTAGCTTATCATCTATCTCAACTTCGTAGTCAGGATAAATATCTACTGCAGAATACACTTTCTCTTCGTCATCATAATATTCAAAAGAGAGATGTTGATCTTCATGAACATTTAAAACAATAGATACATCTGATATGATTCCATACGTTTCTATGTTATTTCTATCACAATGAATATCATTCAACACCTCATGATCTTCATGGTAAATGTTTTCTTTTACAATAAATGCTTCATCACAAATCGAGCTTTCATGACTAGCAAAATCTTTATGGAGCAAAGAAAACTCATTACAACATCCCTCAAAAAGACGTTCAACTGGAAAATATTCTTTACAAAAGGAATTGAAAGCTGCATGAAAGTATGTCAAAGAGCTGATACTTGTAACTGGGAGAGATATACACCAAACACGAGCAATCCCCTCTAATGATTACATGAAAAGATTTATTTGAACATCCTCGTGCACGATACGAAGTTGATGAATAAAATCATGAAAATCCAACAAGTGTTCAGCTGGTTCCTCCCACTCTTCTCCTTGAAATTTAGGAAGGCTACTTTCCCATTCATCTCTACTAGGCAATGGATTAGGGAAACCAACTATCTTTGAAAAATCGCAGAAAGCATACCTCAGAGACAAAATCTTTTCCATTTCAAACCAGTGGAGTCGCTAATAGATTTTTGAACAATGGAGTCTCCATGGTGAAAGATGAGCAATCAAAATAATGTGTCCAACTTCAGTTCACCATCTAAAACTGGATCTATTCGTTGTCGTTCTCCCAAGGAAGATATCTTCACTTCTGTCCCCGGTAGCGACGCCATTAATGTTAGCACTAAGAGTCACCCTCAGAATGCAAAAGGATAAGCACAATACCCATCAAAATAAAAGTAAAAGGATTAAAATGGTTTGGCTAGGTGGATCAGTGAGACTGTAGGGAGAAGAAAAGATAACATAAGTAGTTGCAGATCAGTTTGGGGCCATAGGGCTATGGAGTCATAAGTATCGTGAATAAGGAAGGCATTTAAACTGCCTATCAGACATAAATATTTATGTGGTGAAGAGGAGAAGAAGATAGAAAATGTCTGAGTGATGAACCATGAAAGATGGGAAATATAACAACAGATCCTCTACCGCCTCAGGAATCCATAGATCAGATATATGCTACATCCAGATGAGAAGAAAACATAAAATATCTAGCAAACCATGAAATATGGGCATGATAGAAACAAATCCTCCATCGCCTCAGGGATCCATAAATTAGAGAGATTACATCCAGACAATAAGAAAAACAAAGAAAATCTGACGAACCATGAAATATGGGCATGATAGCAACAGATCCTCCATCGCCTCAGGGATCCATAAATCATAGAGATTACATCCAGACAATAAGAAAAACAAATCAAATATGACGAACCATGAAATAAGGGCATGATAGCAACAGATCCTCCATCGCCTTAGGGATCCATAAATCATAGAGATTACATCCAGACAATAAGAAAAACAAATAAAATATGACGAACATTGAAATATGGGCATGATAGCAACATATCCTCCATCACCTTAGGGACCCATAAATCAGAGAGATTGCATTCAAACAAGAAGGAAAACAAAAATAGTGTGTAAACTAAGAAGACGGTCTGATAAAAATGATTCAAAGGAATATTCAATAACATATATTTAAAATCCAAGCCCACGGGCGTACAAAGTGAAAAATTACAGAGCCCTGCTCTTGAAACTCTCTCGGCTCTCCATCCTCTGAAGAACACCCCCCCTTACAAAAACTTAAAATGATCTATTTATAATTAGATCATTCCACAACTTCCAGGAGTGTGAGCTGGCCATCTCATTCAAAGTGTTCGTCTGTGCATCCTTCTGTCAGACTATGTGTGTGTTCTCCTATCAGACGCAAGCTTGGACTAGTATGGGTCTGCAAGAAGAAACCATCCCTCACAGTACCTCGGTCTGACAATTCTGTCTCCTCGGTTAGAGCTTTCATGCCTTCTATTTATGTACTAAGCCAAGGCTTCAACTACCAATCCTTTTTCATTAACTGAGTCCTCCTCAGGATCAGAGCGTGGTCTAATACCTAGGGGGCGACCACGTTTTTCTCTCATATTTGTCATTATATAATCACATGATTGCAGAGCCATCATAAGTGGTTTAGATCCACACCACTTTTGAGCCCACAATTCACCACCTTCTTCCACGTATCTCTCTCATTATACCATGGTTTCAATTGCAGGACCACTCAAGAATTTTATCGTTTCAGCATGTTCCGTCCTTGTAATGAAGAATGGTCATCGATTTGGTTGCGATCTACGATCTGGGAAAGCTCCGCTTTTGCTACCACACACCGCTCTTGGATGGACCCTGCTTCCTACTGAAAAGATCAACAACTCTCATTCACTTCGTGATTTTTTCTTCTTCTTGTTTGCGCAATCCTCCGATGTGCGAGATCTGCCTCCAAGTGTCCTCTTGTTTTGGATGACCAAGATTTACTTTAGGAATTCGGGCTTCCTGAGTTCAAGCTTCGAGAGTTTTCTCCTGCTTGCTCACACAATTCTCTGAAGTGCAGAATTCCCGAAGTTAGATATTTGGTGATGCGTGGCCTATTTATTTGGATGGAAGAGATTTACTTCGAGAGTTCAGGGTTCAGGAGTTTTCTCCTTCTTGCTCACGCAATCCTCCGAAGTTTCAAATTCGCGAAGTGAGAGATCTGCCGATGCGTGTCCTCAATCTTCAATGACTTAGATTTACTTAGGGACTTCGGGACACTTGGCTAGTTGTTAATCCTTGCGTGAATTTTAAACTTCGACTATCTGAGAGATGCTAATCGAAACTGTATACCGAATCTCCACCGTTGAAAAATGAACCTGTCTGCTAGCCTATATTTCAATCCGAAATGGACTGCTTTTGATTGTTGCGCTTGGATGTGGTCCAGATTATTTTCGGCATGAAATGAGAGCGGATATATAATAAATAAATGCATAAAGATATCATGGATATCTAATAATATAATAGAAATGTATCAGAGATTCAACCATAAACACATAGATATAGTAATACATGATTTCTATTAATGAAATAAACGTTCAGAGATTGTAAAAATACAGAGTGAAAGACTCGCTAGAATGGTGGCATCTTATCTCTGAGAAGAGATGTGATGGCTACTCGCATTCGCAAGAAGATGATTACAATGAGGCTATGAAGGCCTTTTTACAATAAACAGGAATGCCAAAAAACCTAGACATCCAAAAACCTAACCCTAGGAGATGAAGCGCCAAAACTCATGTGGGCCCCGTTTGGGTAAGTTAGTACATCAACTTCCTGGGGTCGTAACTTTTGCATACGATCTCCGTTTTAGGCGCATGATAGCCTGTTCGAAAAGTATCATTGAGGAGATTCATTTTGGAGGCAATATTGAAGGAACTTGCATATTGCTCCCTGTTTTCCCAAAAAACATTGTTTAGGGCCTCAAAATGGCCTCGGAAGTTAAAAACTGCTAAAAATAGTAAATTACCAAAATTGTCAAAAACCTGTTTTGAGCCAGTTGGAAAAGGTGGATGGCCACCAATATCCACCTGGATCAGGATGCTTCCTGTGAATACCACGGACTTGGATGACCTCCTGCCCTTGAAAACTATATGTGATAACACCTATTGCACCCAAGGAAGTGTGCCCCTTCTCTGCTCAACAATCCTTCGACTACCCCACTTCTTTTCCCAGGGTTACCAACAACAAGCCAGATAGGAAGTCTTTGAGCCTTGCAACTAATTCTCAATTCACTAAGAAACAAATCTCAACAATACTCTCACCTGGAGAGTATGCTCGTGGGTCTAACAACCTCTTCACAAAAACCAGTCTCTCACCCAGAGAGACTGATCACGGTCTATCCATCTGTCTCCTCAACAATAACTCTGATTATAGGCCATAACTCCCTAAAATATTCTCTGTGTAGATAAGGTAATAATTGGGTTTTCCATACAATCCGCCCCCCTTTTGCTCACAAGAGAGTTCTCAGATCAATTCCCTTCCGAATAATGGATAATTTCCCCAAAATACACTAAGGCGAACAATATATATCGCATGCCTTCCACTTAACACTTGTCACCTTTAGAAGTAGCTTTAAGACACTTGGTGACTCGTTCCCTACCCTAGGGAACTTGGGATAAAAACAAATCCACATTACACTTTTCAGAAATATTATTAAAATATTCCCTTGTTTTCCCTTTTTCAGTAGAGTTGGCCCCCCATCTCTTTTCATCTGATTCAGTCTATGCACTGTGATGAAATATTATATTAATTATCATGATTATATTTACATGGATAGGTGCACTGTCCTATCTACATCTAGGCTCACCAGTCTCATAATCTTACAGGATCTCCAACCTCAATACATAAACAATCATACATATAACTCAACTTTGCTCAATTCCAAGTCATTACCGTGCAGTTACCCAAGGGCACACAACAAGGTACAATGTGGGAATTTACCCAGGTGCGCACACCACACAAAATGTGCGCACCCTGTGTTGATAACAATTCTTCTCCCATTTACTCAGATGCACACAACAACAAAACCAGGTGCCCATGGCTCACGAGCCTATATGTTTATACATTTACACTTGGTACTAATCGACTCACCAACCTATATGTACAATTACAAAGGGTTCCATATCAAGGACATTACACTCATACAACCCTTGACAGAATGGGGTTGTGGAGAGAAAGAACTTGTCCATCATCGATTCTGCCAAGGATATGATACATGACCAAAAGTTGTCGATGTTTCTCCGGGAAAAGGAATGAAACACAACAATATATGTACAAAACATGTGTCCTTGCAGGATATTGGGGGACAAGACTTTGAAGGAAACATTCTCAGGAGTGAAGCGGTAGATAAGACATTTGAGAATATTTGGTTTTCCAGTCTACATTCATGTGCCTATGGGGAAGAAGAATAAACTGGAGCCTTCAAGACATAAGGGTATATTTGTGGGATACAACGAGACCACAAAGGCTTATAGGATCTTCATACCAACACAACAAAAGAAAATTATGAGCAGACATGTTAAGTTTGAGGAGAACTTGGGATCTAGGAATTCTAAGGAGTCATCAACAATGATAGAGGATGAGTCGAAGCAGGCCCTGGAGCATGAATGGCACTCAACAACTTCCGATTAAGGAAGTCAAACTTTAGGTGGGGAGGAGGATTTCGCCCCTTTCATTTCTATCAGGAGAACCAAGTGGCTATTTTTGAAGTTTTGCAACTTCGGGCAGTCATTCTCCACAAGAAAGTAAAAGAAGACCCATCTACACCATTAAAGAATTACTAAGAAGAAATTGAAGACCATAGAAGAGAAGTCGAACTCCACAGGTAAAAGAAAGAGAGAAATAAAGTAAAATTAAATATCCAAGAAGATAAATCGACCCCACATGAGAAGACAAATGATTTGACAAGTATAAATAGAGGCCAGTTCATTTCATTATGACGCAAAGTTCTCTCCTCATCTAATGCACACTAGGTAGTTGCTTCATGCCATTTGTCTCATGCTAGCTATAGTTGTTGGTCTCTTTACTTATGAACTATCTTTTGGAGAGGCGCTAGGCTTGGGGGAACAATATTATTGGTTGTTCTTGGTTATATTATTGAGGCGCTAGGCTTTGGGGAAAAATATTCTTGGTTGTTCTTGGTTACCTTTTTGATCTGGTTATGGTGATGTACTCGTAATATATTGGACTGAAATCTTCTATAAGAAAGGTTTTTGGGTTTTCTCCCAAGGTAAGGTTTCCCAGGATAAACTCTTGTGTTCTTGTGTCTACTGTGAATGGTTAATATTTATAGATCTTGTTATTTCCGCCGCATTGTTATAGTTGAAAATTTTAGTGTATATTTATTCTAAAATAATTGTGGTATTAAAGTAAATATTGTTTCTAATCACAAGGAAATAACTATCAATATCTGAGAATAAAAAAAAATCAACATGGTATCAAAGCTTTGTTGAAATATTTCCACTGCACAATTTTTGTTTGCCGCAACACAAAAAATTGTCGCTGCACGTAAATGAACTTGTCAAGCTCGTTGAGAAATTTATTGGAGGAAAATAATATTAATTTTTCCATAGGTCAGCTCACCCAATCCTAGTGCACCTCATGGTGGTCTCAAATTGCAACTTGGTGAAAGTTGAAATTTTACCCTAAAACACACTACGACAGTTGCAACAACATTATGTAAAGCTCGTTGAGAAAATTATTGGGATGAGTTGGGAACAATTTTAGCATAGACCATCTCGCCTTTCCCTAGCACACCTACTGCACTCCTCATATTGACAATCTGTCAAATTTGAAATTTTAGGGTTTCAGGTTTGTTGACATTTTCTTGGACACTGAACCTTATGATTCATATTTTTAACTTCTTCTTGTTGAGCTAATGTATTGTCTCAAATTACATGAAAAGATGTATGGTGCTAAAAATTTCAGAGGAATGCACTTGTATATAAAACATATCATGAAGGTGTTTGCAGGATATGTAAACTTGGCAAAAGGACCTTTGCCCAAGCAGTGACAATAGATCCAAAGGGATATTGGATCTAGTACACTCAGAGGAAGCCCAAAAGTTGGAGGAAGCCCTGGTGATGTCTCCCACAGTATATGAACTCAAAATCAAACGGAACAACAACAACAATATTCCAGGTTTTCATATCAGGTTTGATATTTTTATATTGTTGCATCTTAACTAAATGTTATAACTAGGACAACAATCTTTAGATTTATATTATCGATGAGCACTTTTTATAATAAATGTTTAGTAACACTTGAGTATTTTTGGTATGATGATCATCATGTAAATGCTCGTTGTTTAGTACTGATGATGCACTTATTTACAAGATGAAATTGATCTCTTTTAGGAGATGTTCTTGGTTGTTGTGTTTCTCCTATGCAAGTTAACTTGTAAATTCCATGGAAGTTACCATGGAGATGTTCTTTTTTGTTTCAGGCAGGTTACCATAGAGGAATAATCAGTCAAAACACTAGAAAAGTGTTGTTCTTGTTTCTTGTTCTTGTATTTTTTTGTTTTGGCTCTTGTCTTGGGCATGTTACAGGTGATAGCTATGAAAGGGAGTTGTAGTGATGATTGTTCTTGTTCCTGTTCCTGTTCTTGTTCTTGTTCCAGGTAGGTCACAGGTGATAACTCTGAGAGGGAGCTATAACGACGATTGCAGAAGGAAAAATGTTTGATGGTCTCTGGTTTGAGACATGGAGCAGACTATCCAGACATGGAGTTGTATACATAACAATATACATCCATACACCGAAGGAGAAAAAGAAGAAGTTAGAACCTTTTTGAAATAAGGATATTTTTGTGGTATACATGAGTGTCCCACACAAAGATTGATAGTGAGGAGAAGAAGTCTCTATAGGATGATCGTATAGTTCAGTTTTTCACTCTTCATATCATCATGAAGAGTAGATATATCTAGAAGGGCCAATGGATCTACCCAAATATGTGACAATGACTAGGTAGAGGTCAACATGGCTTCATGATACTTTGTAGGATGTAGTGAGACATGCGGTTCTTCATGATACTTAGAGTTTCTTGAGTTACATAGAGTCAAAATTATGAGGAGGAGTAGGTGGCTCCAACAATGGTGAGTTATATAGCCCCACCAAGTACTAGCTTATAGGGAGCCAGATTTAAGAGGTATTCATCCCTCAAGATCCAGTAAGGAGGAGTAGCCTCCAAGTACAGTTCATTGGAGATTAGACTTTAGAGGAAGTTAGAAACTGCAGGAGAGAGTATATGGCTCCAATGGTTGTACATGATTAGAAGGAGTCGAGTTATAAAGGAAGAATGCATACTTAGAGTGAGCCTAGACTCAGAGAGATTCAGTTGGCTCAGTGGGAGAACCAATCATTCAGAGGGAGTTCCCCCTCAGATGCAGGGGGGAGAGAGACATCTTCCAGAATTGATAGACAAGTGTCATGAGTTGAGGAGGCCTCTAGGAGATGTGAGATATTCTGGGAGGATACACTTGTTTCATTAGATATTGCTACATTGATAGAGTAGGTATCCAGTCAAGAGGACTGGGATATGGATTTTGTCTCAGTCACAGAGGGAGAAGCCAATGAGTTAGAATAGATAGCAAATCCTACTTCAGTGATAGAGGGAGTTGGCCTTATAGTTCGATATGGAGGATATTGGCCAGATGTAATATTTCTTGGGATTAGAGGTGTGACAAAGATCAAATGAGATCTTCCTTAGTTAGGGGATATTGATGAGGTTCAATATGATGGACTACAAGTCCATGGATACACCTATGGAGGAAAATATGAAGAAGTTCAGTGATTCTATTTAATGGATCCAATGATGTACATGCAATTGATTGGATCCTTAATGTACCTGGTTAAAACCAGGGTGGATGCTTGCTTTGCACCTTGAGCCAGTTAATGGTAGAGCCGAGACACTACCATTGGGTTGCAACAAAGCATGTGTTGAGGTAATTACATGGTACAATTGGATATGGAATCAGATATGGCATCATATATGTCTTAGGTGGTGAAGTAAGGTTGTAGGGATATACAGATTCTGATTGGGAAAGGAGTGTAGTAGACAGATTGAGCACCTTGGGGTGCTTCTTTAGCTTGAGATCAGTTACGATTTCAAGAAAGCAGGTTTCTGTAGCACTCAGTACAAAAGAGACAAAGTATATCACAACCAGTATTACAAGAAGAAAAATAGTGTGGCTTCAAAATATTCTTGCAGGACTTCATCTGAAACATGATGTATATGGGAGAAATAAGTCTCCAGTATTTAGAGACGATATTGGTGTAATGCATAAGGAATTCCTCACTGAGAGAAAGTGTTTATGGTTTGGGAAACAATGGGAAAACATTCTCCTCCGATGGCCATGCTTAATTCTCTAAGGAGAATGACCCATGTGTAGTCTTTATCCTTGATCATGATAACTTGAAAAGGAATGAAAAATAATCGAGGTGTTGATGCTTCTCCATATGGTAGTACTGGGATGGCATTTTCCTTTGATGTCCATGCTAACTTGTCTAAGGAAAATGGCAGGCATTCTCCTCCGATGTCCATGCTAACTTGGCTAAGGAGAATGGTACATTCTTCTCCTATGGCTATGATGACTTGGCTAAGAAGAATGTCCTAGGCGTAGTCTTTATCCTTGATCAAGGACCGATGAAGACTCAAGGTACATCTACATTGGACATACATTTTCCTCCAATGGCCATGATGATTTGGCTAAGAAGAATGGTCCATGGAATTGATCTTCTCCATGTATTAGCATTGGGCACTCTCCTCCGATGGTCATGTTGACTTGGTTAAGGAGAGCGGCCTAGGGTGTTGATGTTCTTTGTGTATTAGCATCGAGAATTATTCTCATATGTCCAGGCTGACTTGGCTAAGAAGAATGACCCAAGTGTGGTCTCTATTCTTGATCATGTGACTTGACAAGGACCATTTGAGACACGAGGTTCTATGTGGGAGAAGCATACATAAATTGGGTGTTATGTGGGAGAAGTATACAAAAACTGGGTGCATTCCATAAAAGACTACATAAACTAGGATCAAAGACAACCTTTCTATGACAGAAGAAATCCAATTATGGAGAATGCCTCCCTCGTTGAGAGGGAGTGTTGAAGTTTTGTAACTTCGGGGAGTCATTCTCCACAAGAAAGTACAAGAAGACCCATATAAACCATTAAAGAATTCCCAGTAAGAAATTGAAGACCACAAAAGAGAAGTCATCCTCCACAGGTAAAAGACATAAAGAAATAAAGTAAAATCAAATATCCAAGAAGAGAAATCGGCCCCACATGAAAAGATAGGTGATTTGACAAGTATAAATAGAGGCCAGTTCATTTCATTATGACACACAATTATCTCCTCATCTAATGCGCACTAGGCAGTTGCTTCATGCCACTTGTCTCATGTTAGCTGCAGTTCTTGGTCTCTTTACTTATGTGTTATCTTTTGGAGAGGCGCTAGGCATGGGGGAAGGATATTCTTGGTTGTTCTTGGTTATATTATTGAGGCACTATCTCTTGGAGGTGCTAGGATTGGAAAGGACTTTCTCTGCATCTTGGACTAAACTATTCTATAAGAAATGTTGTTGAGATTTCTCCCAAGGTTGGGTTTCCCAGGATAAACTATTGTGTTCTTGTGTCTACTGTGCATGGTTAATATTTCTAGATCTTGTTATTTCCATTGAATTTTTATAGTTGAGATTTTTAGTGTATATTTATTCTATGATAATTATGGTATGAAAGTAAATCTTATTTGTAATCATAAGAAAATAACTATCTATTGACGGGCGAAATTGACCGCTCGTCAACTGGAGGAGTGAATTTGGTCCGGGGTTGTCTACTTAACCCAAGTCATTTGGATTGATCCACTCCGACGGGTTTAGCGGCTCCATTAGCCGATCTAAGTCCTAAGAAAGCGAGAAACAAAACTAAAGAAGATAAAATAACTTAATGAATAACACTCGCTGAAAACTATATACGGATCTAATATATATTTACAGTTTACTAAATAATATTTATAACATAAGTCTACTCATTGTTTGTATAATATATACAAATGACTTTATTTCTAATATATATATATATATATATATATATATAACATTTACAAAATGCGAATTTTAATCTAAATCTGCAAAAATCGAATATGGATTGATTTATTAAACAACAACAAAGCTATCATTCAATCTTTTGTGGTTTTTATTTTTATTTTTTTATAATGTTTATAAACAAGAAATGGAATAAGAAACTGTCTAATTGAAAACAAAGATAACAAATAGTAGAATATGTTTAGACTGCAGGAAATTTCTGTATTCATTAAACTAATGAAATAAAACTAACAAACTGACCTGTTATCGCATCCCATATTCGTCCTGTGTATAGCATCCAATCTCGCTGTCTGATGAGGCAAACCCACAACATATCCTACAAATGCTTCTTGTAAATGTGAAGCAGTAATGATTGAATCTGAATGATAGAACATATAAGAGATATAGTAACAACAATCTTATAATTTCACAAGTGGCCACATTGAGATAAATCCTGCTGTGAAAACTTGTGTATAAATGTTCAACAAATGATGAAGATAAATCTCTTAATCTCAAGTTTGAACATAATAATTACTGTATGTTAAATATGGGACATAAAACAAGGATAACATATAAAATTTTTTATCATACCAATCTGCAATAAACCACGATAGCTAAAGCAATCATAATCTAATTACAAATCGAAATAATCATGACTTGAATAAAAAACACAATATGGAGAAGCTAAAGCTATGACAAATATCATATTCTATTCAAGTCTGTGAGTCAGAAATCCATAATTTTTGCCCCAGGCAGAGATGGCTTCAAGTTTACAAAATAACATGCTTATATAGGTCCAGGAACAAAATGTTTCCTATTGATAACATCCAATCTGTTCCAAAAAATGTGGGGGATGCAACCTCCCAGATTTTACTTGATACCAAAAAACTAACAACCTAATCTATTTACTAAAAACACAAATATGGTATGGCTGGAAGATCCCAACAATGCTTCAAATTTCTTTGAAAATCATGGATTCCTGTTAACAAACCAAAATGGGGAAATTTTAGATATATTTTCAATTATCAAGACAAGCAATTCAAATTTTTCTAACTAGCTACATAATCTGTAGCTAGTTGTAATAGCCAATGCAATCAAAACAAACTAATCTTATTCAGAAAAATAGTTTATTGAATCAAATTGTATATCCTAACTTAAGAGTGACCAAATCGTGCTAAAATTAAACAAAATCATGCCTCTGATCATGAAATCAAATCGAATCATGATGGTTGTAGCTGCTTCTACGTTTTTTCTTTTAAATATCACATGTCCTGTAGATGTATAACTTGCTGGTAGACTGGTTGAATATCCTTTGGAGTGATCAAGGGTTCACAGTAGGAGGTTGATACACATAGCTGGACGGGTGAGAGGGGTGTTTTGGGATGCTAATGCACAGGCCTGGAGAAGTCACAAATGTTTCAACACTTGCAAACAGACCAAAATGCTCCTTTCAGCCATAGAGAAAATTTGAGATTTGACCTCTAAAGGACGAGCTATATCTCTGTAATGATCTAATTTCTGGGGAAACTAACTGCTATGAAGGTAGAAGGGCTCATTTCGGTTATGGGTTTTCAAGGGTTTGATCTAATTCAAAACCGTTTGCTCAGAATCGCTCACACAAAAACATGTCTCTGGGAGGAAAATACGGGGTTAGCTTTAAGAAGTCTTCAGTTACATCCAACTGCACAGACCAATCTTTGCTCTGCAGACATAATGCGAACTCTTGGGAAACTCTCAGATTGAAACCTTTAAACTTTTCAATGAACACACGCCAACCGTTCCTTTCTAAATCATCTCTGGCGTTGTCATAAGATAACAATGTTTGGATGCCATTGGGCTCAATCCTCACCACTGGAGCCATGGCGAACAGAGGGGAAACAACACCAAAATCGGAGGTAGGGTTTGATAAGAAAACACAGAGTCATAGCCCCGAGTTTCCACAAAACAATGCAATGACAATTCGAAATGGTAGTCAGAGGCGTTAATCACCATGTGTGGGGAAAGAGATTGTGAAGTCCGAGGCCATACAGAGCAATAATATCACGTTGTACCTCATATGATACCTTGGGATATGGGTAGTGTAAGGATGTAAGCACTTGAATACCATAGAACGCACACTCATGACTTGATTACAAGGTAAATGTATCAAATAAACATTGTGTTAAAAGAATTTTATGAATCAAACCCCATTACTATTAATCGAATATTGATAAGTGGGAGGTTTTTTACTTATGTAACCAAGGCATGCTTAAGACCAAGGGGTTATAAACAAGGAAAACAATCATGTTCATAACAAAATACGACAATTCGACAATAGACCATATGAACAATTATCCTTTGATAAAAAATCGAAACAAAGTGTGAATTCCAACAGCAAGTTTTCATGCTTACAGTCATGAAAACAAAAATTGAAAGGAAGGTATGTAAAAATCAACAAGTGATAAGTGTCGTTGATAATGACGAGTAATGGAAATTTAGAGACCCTGTGTAGGCAGCTTGTAAAAATAGAAAGTATATTATTGCTGCCAACACTATCAAGATATGAGAATAAAAAAAAATTAACAGCTATTGCAAACATTGAGGGATGTTGGTGAGGCTCCTAGGAGTGCAGTCAGAGAGATCACACATTTTTGGAAGTTTCTGAACTATATGGCGCTTATGAGTATCATCATCGATGTTGAGCCTTCCATTTTTTATGAAGTGACTGATCAACAGGTTTGGCGGGATGCCATGGTGGAGGAGTACACCTCTATAATGATGAATGATGTGTGGGACATAGTGCTGAGACCGAAGGGGAATCCAATTGTGAGTTATAGGTGGCTCTACAAGATCAAGCATGTTGCAGATGGTAGCATCGATAATTTCAATGCGAGGTTTGTGGCAAGAAGGTTCTCCTAGAGAGAGGGAGTGGACTATGAGGAGAAATTTTCTCTAGTCGCTGGGTATGCTTCTATTCAACCTATTATTTATATTATGTTAGTTATGAGGTGGAGGATTCACCAGATGGATGTGAAGACAACTTTCCTCAATGAGATTATCGAGGACGAAGTATATATAGAGAAACCCTAGGGATTTGAGGTACATGGGAGAGATATTTATGTGTGGAGGATTAATAAAACCTTGTATGAACTTAAAAAGGCACCCTAGGCATAGTATTCTAGGATTGATAGATACTTGTAGAGTATGGGATTTACCAAGAGTGAGGAAGATCCTAACTTGTAATTCATACTTTTTGGGTCTGATCTACTCATATTGGTGTTGTACATGGATGATTTGTTTCTCATAGGTGCAAAGGATCTTATAGGAGGGTGAAAAGCATATTCGGATATAGAGTTTGAGATGATGGACATTGGATTGATGCATTATTTCTTGGGTCTAGAGGTATGGAAAATATTGGGAGAGATCTTCCTTGGTCAAGGGAAGTACAAAGTAGAGATATTGAGGAGATTTAAGATGTAGGACTGTAGACCGATGACTGCACATATGGTTACCAATATAAAGAAGGTTGTCACTTCAGATTCATAGTTGGTGGATTGCAAAATATATAGGCATCTGATAGGGTCCTTGATGTATTTGGTCAACACCAGGCCAATTTTTTTTTTTTTGTGAACACCTTGAGTCAACTTATGGTGGAGCTGAGGCAGGTGCATTGGATTGCAATGAAGCATGTGCTCAGGTAATTGAGAGGTACAATGGATTAAGGGTTGATGTATCTTGGAGGTGATATAGTGAGGTTGCAGGGATATTCAAACTCAAATTGGGTAAGGAGTGCAATAGACAGAAAGAACACCTTAGGGTGTTGCTTCAACTTGGTATCAACAATGATTACATGGTTCAACAGGAAGAAAAATTCCGTAGCACTCATTTCAACAGAGGCGAAGTACAAGGAAGTGATTTTGGCTAGTTGTGAAGCCTGTTAGTTTTGCAAATTTCTTACAGGTTTATTTCATAAGGAGTTGGAGCCTACAATCATATACTATGATAATCAGAGTTGTATCAATATCTTTGAAAACCCAGTATTCCATCATAGGTCCAAGCATATTGAGATCTTATATCACTTCACCCGAGACAAGATCCATAAGGGAGCAGTAAAGTTTCATTACATTTCCATAGGTGAGCAGGTTGCAAATATTCTGACCAATCTCTTGGATAAAGGGAAGTTTGTGTTCTTCGGAGAAAAACTTGGAGTGGTACAGAATACCTCCCTCGCTAGGAGGGAGTGTTGATGTTTGTAGCATAGGACAAGTACTTCCATGCAGGTCTTAGTGTCTAGACGTGTGGAAGTCATCCAAATCTTTCTACCTTGGTAATTTACTCTAATTAAATGATTTATTAAAGTAAAGTGATTTTATTAATTAATTGAGATATTTTAATGAAATGCTCAAGTAATTAGTGTTAGTGAATTAAATATTATCTATTGATCTCAAGTGAGGTGAGAAGAAATCTCAACCATCAATCACTTTGGAGATTAGGGTTAGGTATTAACTCAATATTATAAAAGCATGACACAGATGAAGGATGAGACACTTGATACTCTTTTTTATACTGAGAGGGTTGGATCATGGAGGATTGTGATTCAAGGATATATTGGATAGTTGGAGAAGGAATTCCATCTAGAGATTGGTACAAGTAAGGGAGAATAGAGAACAGAGGCAACTGCAAGTGGGTTTCACAATATTGGAGCCGCAACAATAGGGTTGCATCGTATAGAGTTTGCCGTACATTCTTTGTGTACATGTATGCTAGTTTCAATGGAGATAAGCGTGTATATACAGGTTTGAAAAAGGAAAGGAATGTATATAAATGTGAAAGTTTGAGGTTGTACAACAGACCAGGAGTTGTTAGGTTTTGGAGGTGCTATCTAAGTTTTTTTGTATTTCTCTGTGGGCCATTTTACCAGTAAGCTAGCCCTTGTAAACTTTGAAGTTATTTGAATGATAGGCTTAGTTGATGCGTAGAATATCTTTTTGTATTGTGTATGATATTTTGGTGTCTAGTATTTTTTCCACTATATTTATTTGAGTTGATTATTCCAACAAGTGTATCATGTTTTGTGAGCTTATAATTGGATTTATAACAAATAAATCACTAGATAACAAATTACCTAGGTGTCGGGATTAAGGAAAATCAACATGCCCTACATTGGAGGAGGACTATTTAACATTCTAGAGGAGGGTGTTGATACATAGACAACATGGAGTTACTTGGATCACTTACATGGATTATTTTACTTGACTTATGCTAGCTTGGATTGAGGGAATACTTATGTAGGTTGGTGGACCCAATGATGACACCTTGGCTTGGAGAGGCATTGGAGCATTGGATCCTTTGGAGGAGGAGCGCTGGACCTTTAATGAAGCGTGCCATTCTCTTGGAGCCTTGCATTTGGGTTTTCTTCACCTTGTATTTTGATATGTATCACTTGTAGGATGAGTGCTTCATATTTGTGAGCTTACTATTTTATAGTAGTTTGGTTGTAAGTATTTAGGCCCACTTTTGTATTGTTGGTATCCCTTACCTCTTATATATAGAGAGGAAGGAAAGAGTCATTTGATTTTTATCATCATCATCATCTTGTATTTATATACGTGAGGAGAAGAGTGCTTTAGTCTCTCTCTCTCTCTCAAAGATTCTTCTTTGTACTTTGTCTCTCTTGTCTTGGGGAACTAGTATTTTCTGAGCATTATTTAAGTATAGGGTTAGGGTTTCTACCCCAAGGAGGCAAGGAATTAAGGTTTGGTGATAAACCTTAGGGTTCGACTTGTTGAAGAATAAGAGGAGAGAGGAGATGTATTGATTAGAGCTAGGGAGGCTTGCTAGTGTTGAATCTAGCTTGTGGAAAATCTTTGGTGGAGCTAGAGTTTTTCATGTTTTTCTTAACTAGGTTTTTTGATAGTTTGTAGATTTGTACCAACTTATCTTTAGTTGAGAGTATGTATTTGAAATTCATCTCTCTCTCTCTCTCTCTCTCTCACACACACACACACACACACACACACAC
>ML815064.1:68828-111478 GCA_009831015.1 Picea engelmannii
TTTTCAAATATTATTGTCTTCATGGTTTGGTAATTTCCAACACTTATACGTCTTTCTAATTTGACATAGGTTAAGGATAAAATTGTTAAGGGTATTAAAATTGATATTGAAGACATTAGGGTAGATTTATTGTTGGCACACATTTGATATATTTTCTCTTGTATTTCCTTGTTGATTGGGGTTGAAAAGAAGTGGAATAGTATCCGCTGCTTACGATTGTAAATTATTTTTCAGATCAAACTTAAGGTTGTAAATTCACATGGACTAGTTTTGGGAAACCTCTAAGAAAAAGCTGAAATTTCTAAATTTGCATTAAAAGAATTAGAGCAATTTTCTACATGGTATTAAAGATTTCTTGTTGAAATCATTCTCTAGGTGAAGGAGGGAGTTAGTATTTTAGTTGTGGTGTACGTAGGAAAGGTTCTTGACCTAGTTGAAGCTATTGCTTCAATGCTTTGAGGTTGTTGGGTGTGAAACCCTAGGTTGCTTGAGAGAAGCACTAGGACCCTTGGAAGGGTTGTGTCTACTTCATTTACTACTGATTTTTCATTTGGGGATTCTTTTGAAGATGTTTAATATGAATCTCGATCTTAGAGACTATGGTAGGTAGGAATGAACTTTCAATTTTGTTTCTTGAAATATTAGATTATAGATGCTTATGGAGGAAGTATATCTTTGGGAGCATATTTTGAAATTGGTTTTAGAACTTGTTGATCCAACATAATTGGTTTCATATCATAAGAAGGAGGCCAAGGAAAATATAATCATTCTAATTTCGATGAAGGACCATTTCATCCCTCACATTGAATAGAAGACGATAGGTAAGGACATGTTTGGGGATTTGGTTGATTTGTTTCAAAGCTCTCATGTTTATTGACATATTCTCTTGCTAAAAAAACTTTTAGCTATTCACATGAGTCACACAAATACCGTGGTGAACTATATGAAGAGGATCACAAAGTTGAGATATCATCTGGCTAACATTGGGATGAAGGTGGAGGAGAAGGATTTGGTGTCCATTTCATTCAATTGACTCTTACCTTATTGGAGGCCATTTGTCTAGGGCGTTTATGCTTGTGAGAATCTTCCACCTTTTGCAAAGTTGTGTAATGATATTGTGCAGGAAGAAATCATGATACAACCTTGGTCTAGGCAACGAGAGAAGAGGTAGATGAGATTTCTCTCATTAGGAGGATGAAGAAGGGTAGTAAGAAATGATACAAGAAGAAGGAAGGTATTGGTACGTGAAAGAAGGATTTGAGTAAAGTGATGTATCTTCGATGTCACGAGATAGGACGTTATGCCTACAAGTGTCCATTAAATAAGAAGGGGAAGGGAAAGAAATAGGTTGCTATTGGTACTATAACAGGTGTAGAGGAGGATTCCTCTCAGTTTGAGACTACCTTCTCCATGGTCTCTTGTTTGTCTTCTAACATTGTGTCTAGTGTTGGATGATATGTGGATAGTGGAGCTTCGAGACATGTGACTTATGACAGGTCACTCTTCAACAAACCCAAGGAGAAAGAGGAAGGCATGAATGTAGAGTTGGGGAATAATGCTACTTATCATTTTGGAGGAGTTGGCTCCATCTCCTTCAAGTTTCCATCAGGTGATGTTTTATTTATTCCCATTTTAAAGAAACTTCTTTAGTTTTTTTTTATTATGGTAGATCATCATTGTAAAGTTGCATTTGAAGGAAAATATTGCACTATCAATGATTATAGTTTATCTAGTCCAAGGACTTTGGCTAGACAGGTGCAAGAATGTGGCTTTTACAAGTTGCTTGTTGATCCTACGACACTTGTGCATTCAGGTGAGAGGTTGGATTAGACTTTGATTTTTAAGTAGGAACATATAGAGCATGCATGGTAGGGTGACATGGAGATAGGTTTATATCCTATTGTGGGATCAAGGATGGATTCCAAGCTTGCATATGATGGGAGTGTTGTAGAGTACATGTATAGGGTTGTTGTTGGATTCTTTTAGAAAAATGAAGTTGAACTTGTTGATACTTCAATTTCCATACACTTTGAGGTGCATGAGAGGGTTTCACATGTTCATAGTTTGTTGATAACCCTATGTGGTTTGTTACTTATGCCACAAGATTTATATTTCAATTTGGTTGTGACTTGTGTAGATCTCTATATTTTTCATTTTGATAGATGTGATTCGCTTGTCTTAGTATTGTATGGATATGTGATTATTTTTGTAGGACATCCTGAATAGCTCATGATGTGATGTTTAGAGATTTTTGACCCATGACGTTGAATTGAGGGATGATGGAGTTATACATGTATCTTATTATCCAAGGTCATGGTCTTTCAGATTCATAAATGGTCATCGCTCTTTGGAGGTTCTAGATGTTGTGATAACATCTAGTGTTACTGGATACAATGATACTTCTACAACTTACAAGATCTACAATCTAGCGTAGAAAAATATAGTAGTGAGAAAATATGTGAAGTTTGAAGAGGACATGAGGTCTTCCAATTCATGGGATTTCCCTTTAGTGATTGAGGAGAGAGAGGTGGTTGTTGTTCTAGATATTGATTCAGAGTTTCGATATGAGTAAGATTCAGGGTGGACAAGGTGAGATTGGGGATGGATATGCACTCACCTTTTACTTTAGCACACAGAAAGCCAAGACAGCTTACCCAAACATTATAGAAGGAATATAAGTGGGTAGGAGCACAAGGATCTTTAGTGAGGGTGAGTATTCCTCCTAGGTGATATTCTAGCCATATTGCATTAGGTTCTTCCATTTGTGAGCCTACAATTTTTTTTGAGGAAGTTTAGTGTGATGCCTTGTTGGAGGTGTGATGGATGGGTGATAGCTCATTTTGATAAGATAATGGTTGATTTTGAGACTGCACTGGGTTTAGATTTGCAAAAGTTAGGTTCAATTAAGTTGCAAAGAGAGTTGACTAGTGTTGTTGAAAACATTTTCTTTGTAAATAGGGACTATTAGTTTTCAGGGTTAATCTGAAAGTATTTACACCATGTTTGGGGGTGTTTCATGAGATGTGGAGTGCATGGTGTATGGTTGTTGGCACCAGGCCGAAGTGGAAAGAAGGACGATCATGGGAAAGAAAACGTGTAGGAAACTGAAGTGACAACTGGCAAAAGATCTGCACGAGCAAATGCAAGAAAGCGTGCATAGAGGAAAGTGATAGCTGGAGGAGGAACAACACGTGCATGGGAGAAAAACCTAGAATAAGAAGGGTTAGGGTTTTGGTAATATTCTGTAAGTGGCTGAAAATCCCGAAATGTATAAATATAGATACGAAAGTATCGTATAGGGTGTGGTTATTGCTGTTGTTGTTATCATTGTTGATTTTATGTTAGTTTTTATGAGGATTACGATTGTCATTGTGTGATTGTTCCGAGTATTGTTGTAGACTTTTTCCTTGATAGTATTGTGGCAGGATTGATCACAGAGTTTTCGGTAGACACAACAAAGTCATACAGTGCAGTCGAGCAAGAATTTCTATGAGGACCCAGAGGAAGGTATATTTGATCCCTGTATACTTCTATCAAGAAACTACTTTATAACAAAGGTGTAATGACAATGGAATCAAACAGTTAGACTTCCCTGCACACATGGGGGAAGGGGGGAAGCACTGACAGAGAAAGGAGGAATGGAAGGAGGGCAGGATAAATAGAAGAAGGAAGAGGAATCCTTGGACTTGATCTCAATGGATGACAACCGACTCAAGTGGATCTTGCCGTCATCAGGAACGACGTGTAGCGGAGAACCCTACCAATATAAGATAAACACCAAGAAGAGAGCCATAGCCGAAAGGGAGGGCTTTGCAAGTGATGAGGAGGAGGTAGAGGATCTCCGAGCTGTGGAGCAGATTGAGGAAATCCTGCACACCACCTACGAGAGGAAAACCAAAGGCCCAAGAATGGGAGAAGAAGATAGCCACCCATTTCAGGTCAATGTCAGTGTGGAACCCATAAACCCATGCGCGACCAATACACCACAAAGAACACCACCATTTAGGAAACCAAAGTTCAGAGGAAGTACGACAGCAGGAAGTACATCCACACAAGGAGTGGCAACTGAACGAGCTAGTTCAGGTAATCTTAGTCAAGTATCCACACCGTGCAGAGGAGGAAATAGTTCAGTACTCAGAATGGCAGGACACAACCCTACTATCAGATTATCAGAGTTTCGAGGAGGAGCAACAGAAGACCCTGAGAAGCATATATTCATTTGCGCCAAGATCTGGGAAGCAAAGTAGATCACTGATGACAACACCAAACTCACGCAACTAGCGATCACACTAAGATACCACGCACTAGAATGGTACATGAGTCTAGACACAAACAGTGCTCCAGGGATGACAAGGACACTGGATGACATTAAGAAACTATTAATCAATGAGTTCCAGAAGCCGAGCTTAGAGGATCAGTATATGAACGAGATGATTGAAATAAGACAGAAACTAGGAGAATTGGTATCGTAGATTGATCAAAGGTTCAAGCGACTAAAAGGGAAGTTAAAATACCTCATGACCGAGATGCAACATCAGCACATGTTTATCAACTCACTACTTCCACACTTAAAATACCCACTATGAAGACATAAGTTTTAGACACAAGCAGAGGCTTTGCAAGCAACCTTGCAATTGGAAGAGAATCAGTATCAACAGATGGACCCGACTATCGAAGAACTAAAAGAGGATCTAAAGAACTTAACATTTCAGCTGAACCAGAATAAGAACAAGGACAAACGAGAAGTTGTTTGGTGTACCACATGCAGGACAAAAGGACACCACAAAAATGAATGTCCGACATTTGCGCAGTATATGGAAACAGGGATGCCAAAACCACTACCACAGGAGGGACTATGGTGTGAAATATGAAATAAACCAGGTCACGACCCTTACCATTGCATGATGATGCAGAAGTTCCAAACAGTCCCAACGAACTCATATTTCAATTTTTTCAATTCAGTCGGCCATGACGACAAAGATTACATAACTATGGAGCTGATGCAGAAAAGAACCTCAGACGCCTACATGGTACAAGAATAAATGATGACTGGGTAGGCAACACCACAGTTCACTTAAGCCCCAACACCATACAACACTGCGCAACAGTAGTATAATACTACGCAATAACCCTATAATAGCACGCAACCGCAGTACAACCCAGCATAGCCCCAGTACAATACCGTGCAGTATAATCAAGGCCCACAATATTACACGCCACGAGGTGATCGCACAACCTATAGAGGAGCATGACGAGCCAAAGGAGGTTTCATACGTGGGAGGGGATCAGTCACATGTCACAATTTCCAACAACCAGGACATTATGTACGAGAATTCCCACTACCACTAATGACCTGTATGTATTGTCGCGCTTCAGACCACAGTACATAGGAATGTCCGAAACTACTTTTAAAGATCCAGGAAAAAAGGAACCAAAATAACCAGAATGTTCGGTGGATTTTAGCTGAAGCAAGGGATGATGGACGAAACATCAACATAGTCACTCGAGGAGGAATGAAAGCAGGAAACAACGCAGTTTGATAGGATTCAGCGCAGAACCAATGGGTAAAGAAGAACCTTGACCCCAAGAAGTAGTTCGACGCGCAAAAGGAAAATGAGATCTTTACATAAGCCCAACAATAATTACATAAGGACGACATAGCGGTGATTGCACAACAGAACAAGGAAGCTCTGGAATATGACATGCCGCCATCACTGGACCATACCAATAGAATAAAACCTAAGGAACAAGTAAGTATTCTCAAAGACTTTTTTCAATCATGCATCAAAATGTTAGGTGATCCCTCATCTATCAAAGTATTGCAAAAAATCCTAGAGAAATGTAGCGGCGAGACGGAATAGAAGCCAGAACTGAAAACTGTCAACCACCTACACACAAGAAGAAGAACAAGTAGAGAATTTAGAATCAATGCTAACATTGGGGATTTCAACATGGGAGATATTATACTAGATCTAGGATCTGAGGTGAACGTACTACCAAAAACCACATGGCAATGCATGGGAGAACCTACACTGGGATAATCAACTGTTCAATTAAAGCTAGAAAATCAACATAGAGTCCTACCAATAGGTAGACTGAAAGGAGTAACTGTATATCTGGATGGAGTGCGCACTAAGGCAGACTTTGAAGTCATCGAAATAGTAGACGGTACAACACCTTACCCAGTGCTACTTGGAATGGATTGGGCATTCGACAACCAGGCCATAATTTACTTGAAGACTAGAAAAATGACATTTGAGTCGAGAGACTACAGGGTTATAGCTCCACTCGACCCATCAGAAGGCGAGAGGTTTGTCGAACCCACTTGTCTGGATCTAGACGAAATCAACCAGTTGTACAGAACAACTGCACGCGATGTAGACTATATAAACCCAAATGCAGACATATACTTAGTTGGCAGAGCATTACTTCATGCACAACGAACTCATACACTGGGTTAGAAAACTAGCAGCGAAGACTACACAAAGTATCCACAAGAAGGTGTGCAAGAATAGACTGCGCAGTAAGATGGCTTGCCACAGAAATAAGAGAACCACCTAGTTTTCACGGGCTAGATGATTTGGAAACTTTCTTGACACAATATGAAGACGAAGTATTAGAGAACCAAAGACTATTAGCACTAGATTTAGAAATAAAGGCTACACCTTCAATATGGTGGAGTGCACACAAAGATACTATCACAGATTGGTACCAATGCAAACGATTACTGTGCATAAGGTTTAGCGCAGAACAAATATGGAGCAACCGACAAAAATATGATGGACTAGGAATACCAACAGAACACTTGGAGGCATGTAAAAAACTATGGAAAATGACGCCACCAGAGGAATGGCCTCACCACTTCATTCGTACTTTAGAAGGCATACCAGTGAATTGGTATATATACCAGGAATTGCGAAAAGGAACCAAGACATGGGCGCCACTCCAACATAACTTTATATTCACTTTCTCATTCGAGCATGAGAACCCCAACATAGAAACGACCCTGAAATGGATCAGAGATGTCATATTCATTACAGAACCCGAAGTGGAAGTTATCACAGAGGTATAACAACAGAATAAGCAGACAGTCAAGGAATTGCTGTCATGCTACCATGTATAGGAAGAAGCACCAGATGAAGATGATCCACGTGATATTCAGATCAAAGAAGTCGAAGGTGAGAGAAATGTGGAGGGACCACCCTTATAATTAGAGGTCACCTCTGCGACAATCAAGATAAATAAGATTAACATAGGGACTGCCGAGAAGCCCAAAATGTCCAGCATTGGATATTATTGGGACGAACAGACACTAGAAAGCATCACAAAATTGTTGTGCGAATACAACGACCTTTTTCCCACGACCTTTACAGAGATGAAAGGAATAGCCGGAGAATTAGGAGAAATGAAGATACCACTCAGAACTGAGGCAATACCCATTAAACAACGACCATATGGTCTGAACCCCATCTACAAACAGAAAGTTAAAGACGAGATCGACAAGATGCTCGAGGTTGGCATCATCAAACTAGTCGAAGAATCAGAATGGATAAGCTCGATGGTAGTACAAGACAAGAAACAAGGAAGAGGGATCATGATATGCATCGACTTGAGGAAGTTGAATGATGCATGCTTACATGACCCATTCCCCACACCATTCATGGATGAAGTACTCAAGAACGTAGGAGGACACGAAGCCTATTCATTCATCGATGGATTCTCGGGATATCATCAGATTAAGATAGCACAAGGGGATAGACAGAAGACCACATTTGCGACAGAATGGGGATCACATTAGTACATAGTCATGCCGTTCGGATTGAAGAATGCACCTGCGATATTCTCCAGAGTGGTCATCGCAGAATTTAAGGAATTCATCCACCAATTTATCGAAGTATACCTAGATGATTGGACGGTTTATATCCTGTTAAAAAACCATGAGGAAGTTTTACGCCTAATGTTAGAACGATGCAGATAGTGCCAGATATCACTGAATATCAAGAAATGCATATTTGGAACACCATTTGGGATACTACTGGGACACATAGTATGCAAACATGGTTTACAAGTGGATCTGGCCAAAATCACAGTCGTTGTTAACCTACCAACACCAAAAATAGTCCACCAACTAAGAGAAATGTTAGGACATACGGGATATTACAAGAAATTCATCAAAGGCTATGCACAGATTACAACACCTATGGAAAAATTGTTAAGGAAGGACACCAAGTATCAATGGAACGACGAGTGCCAACACAGTCTGGATACCCTGAAGGAAAAGATGGTCACCGCACCAATATTGGTATTTCCAGACTGGGAAAATACATTCCATGTACATGTAGATGGATCAACAATAGCACTTGGAGCTATCTTAGTGCAACCAGGAGCAGGAGACTTGGATCACCCGATAGCATTCGCAAGCAAGAAATTATCAGACTCAGAACAAAATTATAACACGACGGAAAGAGAAGTCTTAGCTATGGTTTACGCACTACAGAAATACAAACATTACCTATTGGGAAAACACTTTAAGATGTTCACAGATCACTCAGCCCTAAAATACCTAGTTAACAAGCCAATTTTGGGGGGGAGAATATGTTGATGGTTACTGCTATTTCAAGAATTTGTGATGCAGGAGCATCGTAAGTAGCTAGCCAAGAAAGCATAAGGCGGAAGACAGCCGGAGAAGCAAAGCACACATTTTACACATTTTGAAATGTTTTTGAAAAATTAATGAAGCGGATATTAATGTGATAGCTGGGGAAAGCGTACTTACATTTATATCTTAGATATTGTAAACATATCTTGAGCCTTGTTCTCATCTGTAGTATGTAAAATCATTTATACGTAATTAATGAAAGTAGGTAGATTTGGATTCATAGATTAGACAGTTTAGAGAGTAGGAGGGAAAACAGATATAGACACCCTCACCCTTATATTATTGTATCATTAGAACAGAAGAAGAGAGATTTCATAAGCTGTTGAGCTGTAGCATATAGCTGTAGAGAAGAACCCATGTACAAGAGTATTTGAGTTAATATATGAAGATTTGACTCAGATTTCATGGTGTTATGATGTTTTCTATTTACATATGCTGAATGGTATGCTTACAGTTGTTTTATTCTCTCTGTTATGCCTTTGTTGTTATTCTGTGTTGAATGTATGAAGTCTGAGAGAAAAGAATGAGTTTCAATTGTTTCTCTTCCTGAGAGAGTTTCTGCAAGGAGTGCAGTGAAAGGTCCGCAAGGTGTGCATTGTCAAGGGGTCTGAGTTTTATCTCAGAAATCTCAGGAAGGATACCATTGTTCTCATTCCAGCAAAAGTGCAGGTGAAGCACATGAGCCGTGCAAGGTGTGCGCAGACTAGTTGAAGCCTTAGAATTTATCAACTAAGGTTGAAGAGTGAAGGACTATTGTTTCCAAGAGTGCACAGAGTCGAAGTATCAAATACACAGAATTATTTGAAAGATTGCCGCAAATAGTGCGTGCAAGAGTCCTCTCGAGACTTGAGGTTGCAATAGAAATATTAGGAGGATCATTGCCTTTGAAGTATTCAAAGGAAGACATGAAGCTGAATCATCGCGCAGAAGGTTAAGTTTCTGCGAAAGAAAATTGGCTCGTTTCACAGAGATTCATGGAGGAGTGAATCAGACGGTTGAAATTCTCCGTGGATAACTCACGAAGTTGCGAGGACCGTAGGACCCAGAGGAGTTGTAGGGTGGATAAGGGTTGGAAGAACCCATTATGTTGGTTTCAATATTCAACGTCGACCGTTGATTATGACCGTCGAGCCATCAAGGTCGTTTCGGTAAATCGGGGTTTGTAAGTCCGAAGTGCAAGCCAAATCCCTTGGTCACACAAACTTCCGAATCGCGAAATGGATTATTGTGTGTGAAGAAGAGGCGTAGAAATTTTGGTGCTTCGGAATTTAAGAGTTTGGCATTTCGGGGGTCCTGACGACAAGGAGTCGGGGCATAGTGGAGCGAAAATCCTGAAGTCGCGAGTCGCGACAGGATTTTAGCGTGCAATTTCGGGATTTCGGCACTTCGGGTGTCGAAAAGAAGAGGAGGCAGCATTTTGGGATCGAGACTTTGAAACTCCCGGTACCTGGAAGCCCGAAATAACGTAGGTTGTCGGATTGAATGAAGGCTTATAGCCATTGCTCCCATGGAAGGCACCATTTCAGAGTTCGGGGTTTTGAAGTGGGAGAGGAACGGCTATCGAAGGGTTGTTCAAGTTCCGAAAGCCGGAAAGATTGAGTGGATAGGTGGCAAGAATCCACATGGGAAACATAGTACAGTGGGGAAGACATGTGGCGTGTACTTGTTTCCAGGAGGAGTCAATATCCATTGACTGTTTCGGGTATCGAAGGTTGGAGAACTGGGAGACTTGTATCCGGATTCGTGAAGTCGCGAAGTCTGAAACTCTGAATCGACAAAAAGTTTTGTTGGGGAGCTAGGCTTTGTTGAATGCATCGGGGTTCGACATTTCGACAGTTTCGAAGACAAGAGGTCGGGATTCTTTGCTCTAGAATTCCCAAAGTCGCGAAATGCGATACAACTGTGGAGGAGGACGCGGCCAAAGATTTCAGTGTTTCGGCATTTCGAGTTTAGGCGGGTTGAAAAGTCGAGAAACAAGACAACAGGAATCGTGATATTCCGAGACCTGAAATCCCGATTCAGCAAAGGGCGCAATTATATTGTTGGTCAGTAAATTTGGATTGATGCCTTGTGTTTGATCAGACGGGCATACCTATAAGGACCTGTGGAAAACACTGTTGTGTGTGTGAAGTATTCCCTGAGGTGAAATCAAAGAGTCAATCAGACTCAGGGGAAGATTTGGAACGATCCTGCGTGGATCTTGGCTTGAGGGTCGGGGTTCTGCATCATTTGGTATTAGAGCTCAGAACAAGTTCTTTGCTTTCTGTAGCAGAGAGAACAAGGGAACATTTTACAGCCATGCCGCCAAGAAGAAGAGATAGGCCAATGCCAATGCCTGATCCAACAAGAGAAAGAGAAATGTGTGAGTTACATGCCAGGCTTGATGCCATGGAGACAACATAGAGGTGCACAGTTGATGCTGGGGATATCAGCGAGGCTGAAAGTGAAAATGAAGCTGGAAACGAAGGAGAAGAAGTCATAGTTGAAGATGCTGCAGACGAACGCCTATTCAGGGCTATTGCAAGGATAGGTGCTAGAGAAAAAATGGACATTCCAGTGTATGAGGGAAATGTATATGTTGAAGAGCTTATAGATTGGATTAGAGCTCTGGATAAATACTTCAACTATGAGGATGTCGAGGAAGAATGGAAAGTCAAACATGCCGTTACTAAACTTAAAGGGCATGCAACACTATGGTGGGATGAACTGCAGGCTGACAGACGCTGCAAGGGCAAGTAGAAAATCAAAAGATGGGATTGAATGGTTGCAAAGATGAAAGCCAAATTTATACCCAAGGATTATCAAATCACTCTGTTTCAGAGGATGCAAAGTTTGAGACAAAAGCTGATGTCAGTGAAAGAATACATTGAAGAATTCTACAAGATAAACATCAGAGTAGGTCATCGGGAGAGTGATGATGAAAAAGTTGCCAGGTACATGAATGGTTTGCAATATGACATTCAAGATGAGATGAGCATGATGAACTTTCAAACTATGGAAGATGCTTATTAGATAGCTCTGAAATCCGAAGAGAAGCTGAGCCGGAAGCAAGGTCAAAGAGGCCGAGGTAGAAGTCAAGCCAGAGGAAAAACAATTGCCCAAGACAGAACTCAGAAATCTAAAGAAGAGGGAAAGAAACCTCAAACTCAACATGAGAGGGGAGGAAGCTCACAGAGAGGGCAATATGCTGATAGAAATACTTTTCCTTGAGCTAGAGGAAAAGGAAGAGGCAGAGGCGGTGAAGTAAAGTGCTTTGTCTATGGAAAAATCGGACACAAATCCTATGAGTGTCCAGATAAGAAGAAAGATGGTGGTGAAACTCACATTGCCGAAGCTCAAGGATGAAATGTTGAGGCAGAAGACATTGAGGGTGGAATATCCTTAATGATGAGGAAAGTTCTCTTGAAGATGGAGAAAGAGCCAGAGAACCCAGCCCAAAGAAACAGTCTGTTTCGAATTGCTTTCAAAACCAAGGACATGGTATGCAAGGTCATAGTGGACAACGGTAGCACAGACAATCTCATATCTATAGACATGGTAGAAAATATGGAGCTGGAAACTGTTGTACATCCAATCCCATACAGAGTTTCGTGGCTACAAAAAGGACATCAGGTAAATGTCACTAAACAGTGTTTAGTTGAATTTAAAATAGGAGGATATAAGGATGAAATATTATGTGATGTCATTCCCATGGATGTTTGTCATATATTGTTGGGTAGACCATGGCAATATGACAGAAACATGATTCATGATGGGAGAAATAACACGTACGCCCTAGAGAAGAATGGGAGGACGCACATGTTGCTGCCGATTAAAAACCAAGAGGTGAAAACAGAGGTGAGCAACACTGTACTTCTCATGAGTGGGAAGGAACTTCTTAAGGAGGTTAAGAAGAAGGAAGACACACAATTTATTGTGGTCAGGAAGCCTAAATTTTTTTTGACCAATATGAGGATAGATGATTTACCAGAAGAAATCCAGGAGTTGCTGGAAGAATTTGCTGATATAGTAGTGGACAAACTACCTTGTTCGTTGCCACCTATCAGGATTATAAGCCATCATATCAATATTATACCTGGAGCCAGTTTACCGAACAAAGTAGCGTACAGGTTGACACCACAGGAAAATGAAGAAGTTAAGAGACAGGTCCAGGACTTAATGGACAAAGGATTGATTAGAGAAAGCTTGAGTCCATGTGCTGTTCCGACAGTGCTAAGCAAAAAGAAAGATGGAGGTTGGAGGATGTGTACAGACTCAAGGAAAATCAATAAGATTACCATCAGATACAGATTTCCATTGCCAAGGATGGATGACTTGATGGATTGCTTGAGTGGAGCAAGATTTTTTTCAAAGATTGATTTGAAAAGTGGATATCATCAAATTTGGATGAGAGAAGGTGATGAATGGAAGACAACATTCAAGACGAATGAGGGGCTATATAAATGGCTTGTCATGCCATTTGGTTTAACAAATTCACCCAATACTTTCATGAGGCTAATGAACGAAGTCCTGAAGGATTTCATAGGGAAATTTGTCATTGTATATCTAGATGATATATTAATTTTCAGTAAAATAGAAGCAGAGCATTTAAAGCATTTAGTTGCAGTGATGAAGAGATTACAGCAAGAGAAATTGCTGATAAATGTGAAGAAATCGTCATTTATGAGGACATAACTCATTTATTTGGGTTTTGTTATCTCTACAAATGAGTTGAAGATGGATCTAGAAAAGGTATATGCAATTAAGAATTGGCCATCGACGAAGAGTGTGTTTGAAGTACGAAGCTTCCATGGTTTGGAAAGTTTCTATAGGAAATTCATCCGAAACTTCAATGGAATTGGCACACTAATGATGGATACGGTGAAGAAAAGACATAAATCTTTTCACTGGACAGAAGAAGCAGAGAAGAGATTCAACCTGCTGAAGAAGAAGATCACGGAGCAACCAATTCTAGTTTTGCCGGATTTTAGCAAGACATTTCAAGTCAGGTGTGACGTGAGTGGATTTGAAATTGGAGCAGTCTTGAGCCAAGACGACAGGCCGATCACATACTTCAGTGAAAAACTGAATGAAGCGAAGATCAAGTACTCAACATATGACAAATAATTCTATGTAGTCATACAAGCATTGAAGAAATGGAGACATTATTTGGTTCCTAAAGAGTTTGTTTTGTACAGTGATAATCATGCTTTACAATTCGTGACTCAACAAGAGAAGTTGAACCAAAAACATGTTAAATAGGTTGAATTCATGTAGAATTTTACTTTTGTGATTAAGCATATTTTTGGAACTGCTAACAAAGTTGTTGATGCTTTGAGCAGGAAATGTTTGCTTATGCAGGAATTCAAAGTCAAGACTTTGGGTTTTGATAACCTCAAAGAAATGTACAGGGGTGATCCAGACTTCAAGGAGGAATATGGGGCATCTGAGAATCCAATTCTCAGAGATAGAAGTCAATGGAATAAATACATGATCCAGGATGGATTATTGTTTAGGGGAAATCAATTATGTATTCCAAAATGCTCCATGAGGGAAAACCTGTTGAAGGAAAAACACAGTGGAGGATTGGCCGGACACTTCAGTCATGATAAAACGTTCTCAAAGTTGAATGGCTCATATTTTTGGCTAGGGATGAGGATAGATGTTAATAAATTTGTGGACAGATGCAGGATTTGTCAGCACACAAAATGGAAAAGGAAGAACACAGGGTTATATCAACCATTACCCATACCAGAAAGGCCGTGGGACACAGTGAACATGGATTTTATATTGGGACTACCAAGAACACAAAGAGGATGTGATTCAATCTTTGTGGTAGTCGAAAGATTTTCAAAGATGGCACATTTCATACCATGCCAGAAAACCAGTGACACAACTCATATTGTGAACTTGTTTTTCAAGGAAGTCATCAGACTTCACGGCTTGCCAAGGAGTATCATTTCTGATCGAGATACCAAGTTCGTTGGACATTTCTGGAGAACTTTGTGGAAGAAGCTGGGGACAAGTTTGTCTTTTAGCTCAACATATCATCCTCAAACAGATGGGTAGACATAATTCGTGAACAGAAGCTTGGGAGATTTGTTGAGGAGCTTAGTGACTGGACACCACACTCAATGGGATCACATTTTTCCACAGGCGGAATTTTCTTATAATGAATCGCTTAACAGAAGCACAGGGCAGAGTCCATTCCAAATTGTATATGGAATGCAGCCAAGGGGAGTTTCTGAATTGAAATATTCGGAACAAGTTGAATTCAGGAGTGCTAGTGCAAAGGAATTCGTAGAAGGAAGTAAGGAGCTTCACAGCCAAGTTAAGGAGCGATTGCAGAGTTCAAGTCAAGAATACAAGCGGAGAGCAGATCAACACAGGCGAGAACTTCAATTTGAAGTTGGTGATTTGATTCTTGCACATCTGAGGAAGGAAAGGTTCCCAAGGGGAACATAAAACAAACTGAAGATGAAAAATATTGGACCGTGCAAGGTCATAAGGAAATTTGGGGCAAATGCATATAATATTGAATTACCCGATGGGATCGGAATCTCATCGATATTCAATGTTGCGGATTTGTACCCTTACAGAGCTGAGGAAGCAGGAGCAGAGAAGGAACAAAAAGAGATTCAATGGACAAAACAAATGCCTGTAGATGAAAAGCCACAGATGGAAAGCATAATTGACAAGAGGATTAGCAAAAATACCAAGAGAAAAGAGTATTTTGAATACTTGGTCAAGTGGAAGGGACATCGGGTTGAATATGCCAGTTGGGAAGATGAAGCAGAAATTCATAAGCATGGACAGACCGTGAAATATCTCATGAACAAGAGTTCATGAAAATTTTCAAGTGAGGGAGTATGATGCAGGAGCATCGTAAGCAGCCAAGCAAGCAAGCATAAGGCGGAAGACAACTGGAGAAGCACAGCACACATTTTACACATTTTGAAATGTTTTTGAAAAATTAATGAAGCGGATATTAATGTGATAGCTGGGGAAAGGGTACTTACATTTATATCTTAGATATTGTAAACAGATATCGAGCTTTGCTCTCATCTGTGGTATGTAAAAGCATTTATACGTAATTAATGAAAGTAGGTAGATTTGGATTCATAGATTAGACAATTTAGAGAGTAGGAGGGAAAACATATATAGACACCCTCACCCTTGTATTATTGTATCATTAGAACATAAGAAGAGAGATTTCATAAGCTGTTGAGCTATAACAAATAGCTGTAGAGAAGAACCCATGTACAGGAGTATTTGAGTTAATATATGAAGCTTTGACTCAGATTTCATGGTGTTATGATGTTTGTTGTTTACATATGCTGAATGGTATGCTTACAGTTGTTTTATTCTCTCTGTTATGCCTTTGTTGTTATTCTGTGTTGAATGTATGATTTCATGTTGAATGTATGAAGTTTGAGAGAGAAGAATGAGTTTCAATTGTTTCTCTTCCCGAGAGAGTTCCTGCAAGGAGTGCAGTGAAACATCTGCAAGGTGTGCGTTGACAAGGGGTCTGAGTTTTATCTCAGAAATCCTAGGAAGGATACCGTTGTTCTCATTCCAGCAGAAGTGCAGGTGAAGCACAGGAGCCGTGCAAGGTGTGCGCAGGCTAGTTGAAGCCTTAGAATTTATCAACTAAGGTTGAAGAGTGAAGGTTTGCTGTTGCCGAGAGTGCACAGAGTCAAAGAATCAAATACACAGAAGTATTTGAAAGATTGCCGCAAAGAGTGCGTGTAGGATTCCTCTCGAGACTTGAGGTTGCAATAGAAAGCTCAGGAGGATCAGTGCCTTTGAAATATTCAAAGGAAGAAGGGAAGTTGAATCATCGCGCAGAAGGTTAAGTTCCAGAGAAAGAACATTGGCTCGTTTCACAGAGATTCATTGAGGAGTGAATCAGATAGTCAAAATTCTCTTTGGAGAACTCGTGAAGTCACGAGGACTGTAGGACCCAGAGGAGTTGCAGGGTGGATAAGGGTTGGACGAACCCATTACGTTGGTTTCAAGATTCAACGTTAATCGTTGATCGTGACCGTTGAGCCATCAAGATCATTTCGGTAAATCGGGGTTTGTAAGTCCGGAGTGCAAGCCAAATCCCTTGGTCACTCGAACTTCTGAATCGTGAAATGGATTATTGTGTGTGAAGAAGAGGCGTAGAAATTTCAGCGCTTCAAAATTTCGGAGTTCGGCATTTTGGGGGTCCTGACGACAAGGAGTCAGGGAAGAGTGGAGTGAAAATCCCAAAGTCACGAGTCGCGATAGGATTTTACCGTGGAATTTCGAGATTTTGACACTTCGGGTGTCGAAAAGTAGAGGAGGCAATGTTTTGGGATCGAGAGTTTCAAACTCCCTTTACCCGGAAGCCTAAAATAACGCAGGCCATCGAATCAAATGAAGGCTTATAATCGTTGGTCCCGTGGAAGGCACCATTTTAGAGTTCGGGGTTTTGAAGTGGGAGAGGAACGACTGTCGAAGGGTTGTTCAAGTGTCGAAAGCTGGAAAGATTGAGTGGACAGGTGGTAAGAATCCACGTGGGAAACATAGTACAGCGGGGAAGACAGGTGGCATGTACTCGTCGCCAGGTGGAGTCAATCTCCGTTGACTATTTCGGGTATCGGAGGTTGGAGAACTGGGAGACTTGTATCCAGATTCACGAAGTCGCGAAGTCCGAAACTCTAAATCGGTGAAAAGTTTCGTTGGGGAGCCAACCTTTGCTGAACGCATTGGGGTTTGGAATTTCGGTAGTTTCGAAGACAAGAGGTCGGGATTCTTTGATCTAGAATTCTCGAAGTCACGAAACACGATACAACTGTGGAGAAGGATGCGGCCAAAGATTTCGGTGTTTCGGCATTTCGAGTTTAGGTGGGTTTAAAAGTCGAGAAACAAGACAACAAGAATCACGATATTGCAAAACCCAAAATCCTGATTCGGAAAAGGGCACGATCATATTGTTGGTCAGGATATTTGGGTTGGTGCCTTGTGTTTGATCACACAGGCATACCGATAAGGACCTGTGGAAAACACTGTTGTGTGTGTGAAGTATTCCCTGAGGGGAAATCAAAGAGTCAATAAGACTCAGGGGAATATTTGGAATGATCCTGTGTGGATCTTGGCCCAAGGTTCGGGGTTCTGCATCAATTTGACTTCGAGGTAATATTCAAACCAGGGAAACTGAATGAAGGGTCTAACCACCTATCGAGGGTCACAAATGGAGAGGAACCAATGAATTTGGAAGACAACTTTCCAGATGCACAACTCTTCTTAGTACAGATTGTTGACGATTACTTCGCAGAGGTAATCTAGTACTTGAGCACAGGTACTGCGCCACAAGGATATACCACTGCACAGAAGAAGAACCTGGTAGTATGCGCAGCCGACTATCAACTGATCTCAGGGAATCTATACAAAATGGGCACAAATAGCATCTTACGAAGATACGTACTAGACCATGAACAACCAAGAATTTTAGCAGAAGCCCACGAACGATCGCGAATTTTAGCTGAAGCCCATGAAGGAATAACAGGAGGGCACTGCGCAGGAAAAGCTACCACGCAGAGGGTACTATGCGTAGGATTATGGTGGCCAACGATACATAGAGACTCGAAAGAATATTGTCAGGAATGTGATGTCTGTCAATGGGTTGGCAAACCCAACAGAAGGGACAAGATGCCACTACGACCACAAGATACACTTCAGGAATTCGACAAATGGGCAATAGAATTTGTGGGACCCATTAAACTACTCGCCAAGAGAACAGGGGTGAGATATATTATCACCGCGACCGAATACTTAACAAGATGGGCGGAAGCCGTACTAGTAAAAGATTGCAGCGTCGAAACAACTGCTCACGTTATTTTCGAATAGGTAATTACTAGATTTGGGTGCCCAAGAATTTTGATGAGCGATCAAGGAACACACTTCATCAACAACACCATCCGAGTGATGCTCGAAGAGTTTGAAGTTCATCACCAAAAAAGCACACTGTATCACCCATAGGCTAATGGCACAGTAAAATCCTTCAACAAAATTCTAGAGAACGCCTTGATGAAGATATGCAACGTCAACATGGACGATTGGTATCTCAAAGTACCAGCAGTACTATGGGCGTATAGAACCACATGCAAAAAGTTGATAGGTCACACACCATTCAAACTGGTCTATGGTCAAGAAGTAGTAGTGCCGTTAGAATTTCTAATACCTAGTCTATGTGTAGCAACTATCAAAAAAATGACAGAACGAGGCGCGGTCCAGGAACGATTGGATCAAATACTGTCAATGGAGGAATACCGAATCTTGGCAGGATTCCATTAACAAATACAGAAAGAGAGAGACAAAGTGTGGCACGACCGCCACATCAAGAGAAAGATGTTCAAGGAAGGAGATCTAGTATTTCTCTATGATAGTAAAGCGCTGCAGCACCCAGGGAAGCTGAGGATGCATTGGCTAGGACCATACGAGGTAAAAGATGTCACGGATGGAGGAGATGTACAGTTGAAAGATCTAGAAAGCGCAGAACTGAGAGGAATGATCAACGGGAGTCGGTTGAAGCTATACAAGGATAGTCGACTACCCACTGTGCAGTTAAAAAAAAAAAAAAAGCAGCGCGCAGTATGATGGACAAGTCGTATACGCAACACAAAACCAGGGGGAACCAAGAGACCAACGGTACATGAAACAAGTGAATGAAAGAAATGAAAGGCACAACGATCACCACAAAAATAGACAATCATAGAGGACTATGGCGAGATGATTGCCAGAATGGTCCAGGATTGCATCGCAGAGGATATTGATCATGCAGTGCACCACAGGGATAAACTGTAGAAGGAGCTGGAAGAAATGGGGAAACTCCTGAAGAAATTCAGAGAATCCCATATTACAAGTAGAAGTAGAGGCATAGAACCATCGAGCGCATGGACCACAGAAAGAATGGATGTAGGAAAATGTGACTCAGTTCTTCCAAAACCACATTCCACGGTTTACATAAAGCCGAGCATGCTATGAATGGATGATATTGTGGGACAGACACCACTGAAGGACTTGGATCAGATCCAATTGGTCCTAACACGGATGCCAACAAAGGCCTTATACCAATTGCAGGTTAGCATCGACCATGAGATACAGTCTCAAGCACATAAAAACTTGGTCGAACTACAACAAGAAATAAAGAAGCAGGAAACACTGGAAACAATTTGCGCGCAGGAAAAATCGGAAACGCAGGAGGAGAAGGGACGTAGAACTAAGTTGGAACGCAGAGTGGAAGACATTTTCGGAAAACTTCTAACTACTACACAAGGAAGTGAACTCCCAGCGGCAGAAAAGATTGATCAGATTGCGTAGGCAATTGATCAATATCAGAAGGAGATCGAGACTCTCTGTGGACAGATTAGACCAACAACTCCACCAACAGTAAAGGAGAAGAGGAAGAAGGAAACAACAACGCAACTACAGGAGGTGGAAAAACAGGTCAGCACAACAACCGACTTGCTAGATAAAGCAACACAACTCAGGACAAAACTGGAAGAGGATCCATAGGTCCAAAAATGGGACAAGGAGGAGGAAAGGATTAATGCAAAGATCCAAGTATCAAAGCAGCAACATAAAACCATCCCAATTCCAGAATGGGTCAAGGGGACACAAGAGCTAAAGAATTTACAGGCATAACTTCTCACTGTGTAAACACAGAAACAGGAGTGACAGGCTCAAATAGATCCATTGCAAGAACGGATAGCAACAATACTGGAGTAGGAAGAAGAAGACAGAACACAGTCAACACAGACTCAACTAGAATGTGCAGAACTGATAACCGAAGAAGTAGCATCGCAAACAGTCGATACTATCAAAGTAAAAACCGCGTAGGCACTGACAAAAGCAACAGAATTGCAGGAGAAGTTATTGACGATCTCTAGGGAGATCGAGGAGGCACGACGTAATTAGGTGACTCGGGATGAGTCACATGTCAGTGTTGGGGGCATGTTGGCACCACGCCAAAGTGGAAAGAAGGACGATGATGGGAAATAAAGCGTGCAAGAAACTGAAGTGACAACTGGCCAAAGATCATCACAAGTGAATGAAAGAAAGTGTGCATAGAGGAAAGCGATAGCTGGAGGAAGAACAACACGCGCATGGGAGAAAAACCTAGCGTAAGAAGGGTTAGGGTTTTGGTAATATTCTGTAAGTGGCTGAAAATCCCAAAATGTATAAATATAGATACGAAAGTATCATATAGGGTGTGGTTATTGCTATTGTTGTTGTCATTGTTGATTTTATGTTAGTTTTTATGAGGATTACGATTGTCATTGTGTGATTGTTCCGAGTATTGCTATCGACGATGCAGGAAGGAGTTTGAGTTATATGAACCGAGTTTTGTAAGCTGTTGAGAAAGAATAGATAGGAGGGAAGGTATATCTGAGGATTAGACCACAGGCTGTAGAGCCTGGTGCGATCTAGTTCGCCTCACATAGATATTACCCACTTTTGCGGACCAATGTAAGCGCATGACGCAAGGAAATCAAGAACCACCATAATGAAAGAGCCAAGAGCCAGATCTTTGTGGACGTATCCCAGGAGGGGTGAACCACGGTAATCTCCGTGTAATGTGTTGAATGCCTGCATATCTTTAACTGCTTTCAACAATAGATGATTATAATTGATGAATAACCAAATTCATTATTAGAATCTGTTTATATTTTGAGTTATATGCATGCGATTCCTAGGAACAAGTAGATTACAGTAACGATTCGCAGAACATGGCCGTAACCAAGAAACCCTTTATCCCCTACTCTGTCCCAGACTGTAAACACCTAAGCCTTATAGTCAACCATCTATAGCTATCTCGGGTGAGACTGCGCAGTACCTTCCGGGCGCTGCGTTGCCTTTTGGTTTACCAGGAGGGTCGATAGTTAGAGGCTTTGTTGGAATCCTGAATGACATGAACCCTGGGTCAATAACTTAGATAAAAGATACCAACAATAGTAAACCATTTTTTGATCCGTGATGGAGTTGTACATTGGGGGTGTCTTATTCATCGGTTGTTAGAACTCATGTGCATGTTTGCATGATGTTCTTACTTGGAGCATTGGAGATTTTCAAATAGGTTGGTGACATTCTACATGCTAGCCACATGGAGAGGTTTCTTACTTGGGGAGGACCCTACATTAGATAAGGGGTGTTTGGAATTATGGAGTAGGGTGTTGAGCCCTAGACAATAGGGGGTTACTTTAATCAGTTACATGAATGATTGTACTTGAATCATGCTAGCTTGGGTTGAGGGAGTGGACATGTAGGTTGGTGGACCTGGAGATGGCACATTGAATTGAAGAGTTGTTGGAGAATTGGAGCCCTTGGATGAGTGTTGGACCTTGAATGAGGCATTACCTTGTCTTGGAGCCTCGTTTGTGGATTTCCATCACCTTAGAATTTGGCATGTGTCACTTATAGGAGGAGCAATTCATATGTGTTAGCTTGCTCGATTGTAGTAGGTTGTTTGTAAGGGTTTATGCCCACTTTAATATTGTTGGCCTCCCTTACCTCTCATATATATAGAGAAAGGAGAGATTCCTTTCATTTGTATCATCATCATCTTGTTTTTAGAGATGTGAAGAGAAGAGCATTTTAATCTCTCTCTCTCTCTCTCTTGGATATTCTTCTTTGTACTTTATTTCTCTTGTCTAGAGGCGCTAGGGTTTCTTGAATAGTCTTGAAGTCTAGGGTTAGGGTTTCTACCCTAAGGAGGTAAGGAGTTAAGTTTTGGTGATAAACCCTAGGGTTTTGCTTGTTGGAGAAGAAGAGTAGACATGAGATGTATTGTTTGGAGTTAAGGAAGATTTCCAGTGTTGATGCAAGCTTGTAGAAGATATTTGGTGAAGTTAGGGTTTTTCATGTTTTTCCAAAGCAAGGGTTTTGAAGAGATTGGAGGTGTAATATACCTCAATTTTGACATAAAAATAAAATTTGTTTTGTTTGATCAATTCTAATGTCCCTTTTGATTTTAGAGTTATAATCCCTCTGTCATATGATGAAAATTAGACTAATTAAAACTTAAACAGAGTAATATTCTAAAAGTGCTTTCCTTCCTCCAACGCGTATCTAAAACTATTGTTATTTAACTGATGTATAGATATCCAAGAGTACACATAGGATGTGTAGTCCTAAGTCTCCTTCAACCTATGAATTTCTTATGTTGGTGCACAAGGCTATATCATTTATACTTAACTAAACACCATCAAAATAAGACAACTACATTAGGCTAACCGAGGGGAAACAGTTAGCACTAAACTAGACTAGACTTTATCACTTCTCGAAAAGACTGTCATTAAACTTGCCTTTCTGGTAGTTAAGAGTGGGGGTGTGAATGTCAGAGGTAATTAAGATCCCTGTCCTACGTTTAATGAAGGGTCCTATGTGTATAGGTTACGATGGCCCTTCCATCTGACCTCCCTCTAGCCTCATTGTGCCAAGTGCGCCCTAGCACATGGCTCGATTCAACCCCGTACCCTAAGGATTTACACTGATAGTGCATCCTCCTCTTAGGTTTAGGTGAATCATTTCTCGCCATTGTGGGCACTCCAAAAATGGATCTGTGTAATGTTTCTTTGGAGTGGAAAAAATATTGTTCGGGGAAACGTTACTCAGCAAACCAAACGACAAGGTTCGTCTCCCTAGTAAGTTTTCTCATAGGATATCGTATTTTTAAACAATAGCGTAGGGTCTCTGGAGGATTATTAAGTTGAAGGTCATTTTATTCTGTATCTTTCTTAATTGCAAAGTTTACATACATTTCCCTTTATCGCTGATGCCTAATATACTTCGAGGTTAAAATTTATACTGAAGCCTTTTTGGATTTTTACACCCTTTTGTTTATTTCCGACTCGACACTCCCGGAAGTCATGGCATCCCAACTCCTCGTTCAGTTATCAGAGGTTTTTTCCAGTTTAGAATCCTCAGAGAACGGAAACTTAGGGATTTCAATGAGTCTTACAGTCGAGATTCCTTCTCGTTCTTACCCTGTGGTTGCGCATCGAGGTCCATTATTGAATGCTTAAGAAGTTATTTACCAGAGTTGTTTCAACTCTATGCGTACACTCTATACTACTTCTTGTTCTTTCTCTTCACAATCAAGTGAGCCCACTCGTCTATACTGACTCTCTGAATCTTAACTGGTCATTACTTAGGAAGTTAGAACACGTTATGGTATAAAGAAATCCGTTCAGGGTGTTCTCGTATAATCCCTATGAAACTACCTTACATTATTCAACTCCTTGAAAGGGTACATCTGTGTATAGTCTGAAAGGACTAATTTCCTTCGCCGAATGATACTCAAATCCTAGTTTCCTTATATTAAGAATACTATAAGTGAAATGCGACCTCTCGAGTTTAGTTATGAAATCTCTGTATTGATTGCGGTACTGCATTTCAAACTCTGTAAGGTGAAAAATTTCGACGGTTAGAAAATAATATCAATTCGGTGTGTAAATATTAAAGTGGGTCATCGTACCTCACGGATTGTGTCGTTTGTATGTTAAAGAAAGACTAGCCCTGTCGACTAATTCATTTTATTTAATTTCGTTGATTGCTAAAGAAAGGTTTTCCCCTCTTGTAAGTTTTGTTCTTTTAAGATTGGGTATAAAACACTAATGGTGGGCCTTGTTGATGCGAGGTACCCATCAGGGAATTACTACACCATCCTCCCTCGACTCGGGCGTCTCTCCAGCTATCAAACGAAAAGGCACAAAAAGAAAATGAGCCTGTGTGCTGAAAGATAAGTACCTCTCTGGAAGAAATTGTATAATAATTAGTTATTATCCTGTTGGTAATTTTCGTTATCTTTCTTCATATAACAAGTTACTAATTACAAGGTATGCTTTTGTTTTCATGGTTTCATTCCATGCGAGTTCCGAATACCCGCTCCTGCCCTCCAGCGTAAAAGGTAATTGGGTTCCGAGACCATCACCCCTACGACTCAACCCTACAGGTTCTAGAAGCAACGAGGAGATATTTGTTCTGTTACAATTCTCTTATAATAATTAAATAACATTCTTCTTGCACTGAATTCCTGTATTGGTTGAGTAAGGATTCAACCCTATCTTTTCTTTGTTTTATGTCGAAATTCAGTACTTGAAAAAGGACGCAGTCTGCGCCGGTTTAGACTTGTAAAAATTAACTTTAATGGGTTAAACCCCAACCATTTATTTCTTACTTCCATGGGAAGTTGGAAAAACCCAAGTAATGAACTTCGTTTTTGGTTATACAATGTTATGGCCTCTTTGTAATATCTCAATATCCATTTTTCTTAGGAAGTACTATAGTCAATATGTATTGCGATTATCCAGTTGCGAAATAAAAATTAAAAGATCTTCGTACTCCTATTTTCCTAAATTCGTCATTTTACTTTTCTTTTTCCAATCTAGTTCTATAATTTCAATCTCGATTTGTTTATTGTGATGTTTGTCTAATTTCCAGAATTCCTAGATATACCGTCGTTTTCATTAAAATTTCCCTGTATAGTAGTATAGTATTATGTAACATGTCTTTTATGAATACGCTGGTGCATAATCACATTTTTTGGATTCAATCGTCCTTGTGGTATTTTATAACTATATGTAGGTAGACTTGTTAAATTACTACATAATTATTTCGGAATTTCGTCCCGACTTCAAGACATAAGGCTGTACGTAGAAGCATGAATATAAATAATTACAGTGCTTATATATATATATATATATATAACTGTACACATATAATTAACTTATTGTTCCTACCGGGAAATGACTATGTGCATAAAAATATAGATGTACATATACAGGTCTCAATTTCTCTTTCAAAGGAAACAACTCTTTGAACATATTCATAGATGACATACTATACAGGAAATAATTTCTTTGCTTCATGTACAATACATATCTGGTAGAGATTCTCAGTACCGGTTGAACGATGTTCTTTAATACAGATGTATTTCTGAAAATTTCCATAATTAAATTTCATGCTTAACCATGATGTAAATACAGTTTTGATCGACACCTACAGTTAAACCTGTAAGGTCTATCATACACTTCAATGCATTTGCAACAGATCCATTTTCTTGTATAAGTTGATTTGTTCACCCAAATTTACACTACCGTATTCTATCAAACAATAATTCTATTAACATTGAACATAGTAGGGGTAGATAGACATATCTGAATAAATTTTCTGAAACGACAAATGGAACAACCACGTTCCACCCAACCTTAGAATAGGGTAGCCAAATCACTTTTCCTATTCACCCCCTAGACTGACCATGAATCCATGAGGGCTAACCCAGAAACTCCTCTTCAACAATGTCTTTCAGTTTCAACAGGATCCTCTTGCCTCACACTCAATCAGTAGTGTTCATCCCAACAAGAAATTAGTAGTTCTTTTCCCAACATACTCAGCAGTGTCCTGCCTCCTCACATATGCTATTTAAAAAAAATTCATTTTGCCTAGGTCTTTCTTCCCCCCCTTGGGGATTTTCACATCTTTCTAAATCCCTAATTTTTAGGGGATGCCAGTGGCCAAGTCCCTGATTTACCACTTGTAACAATCAACCCAGAGGTAGTTCCCACATGTACCCCACTCATGGAGTCATGGTCAACTAAATTTAACATAGCTGTTCCATTTGTCCCTTTGCAATAATTAAAACAATATTCTGTTTACATATAAGTATCATAGTCAAATAGTTAGTTGGGTCAGATCAGATCTCGGTCCAATAGTCATAATGATTAATTACAATTTATCAAATTCGAAATTCGGAATTGCCATAAATGGAAAAAAATTTCCAAATTCGAATTTACTAAAAATGAAATAATTTTCTAACAAATTTTGAATTTCAAAAATACTTTATTTTTGGGGATGTCACATCCTTTTGCCCTTCAATAAAACACTGTCCTTAGTGTTCGTTCCTTTCTTGGAACAAGATTAGATGATATTTCCGAAAATCTCCCTCCAATGCCCAAGTGGCCTCCTCAGGACTAAAGTGCTTCCATTGCACCTTTACCTGAGCGACGACTCTGTTCCGAAGTTCTATTTCTCTCTGGTCCAGAATACACAGGGGTTTTGCTTGGAACTCGCCTTCTGGTTCCACCTGCACCAAGTTCCAATCAATCATGTGAGTAGGGTCATAAACATACTTTTTCAACAAAGAAACATGAAATACATTATGAATTTTTAGATTAGCTGGAAGTGCAAGTTGGTATGCTACGGGTCCAATTTGAGCTAGTATCTCGAAGGGCCCACAAAACCTGGGTGCCAGTTTGGCACAGTTTCCTAACTTCAGACAAGTTTTTCGGGCTTTGACCTTCAAATAAACATGGTCTCCCACTTGAAATTCTAAGTGTCTTCTTTTCTGGTCTGCATAGCTCTTCTGTCTGTCTTGTGCTTCCTTTAAGTTCTGTTGTACCTTTCTTACCATATTCTCCATTTCTTGGAGCATCTCTGGTCCAACGATGAGTCTGTCGACCGGGTTATCCCAACTGATTGGAGTCGTACACTTTCTATCGTACAGTACCTCGAAAGGGCTTAACTTAGCCGAAGTTTGGTACCCATTGTTATATGCAAATTCTACCAAGTGTAGATAGTCTTCCCACTTGTTTGGTTTTGTTCTTATGTACATGCGGAGCATATCCTCTACAATTTGGTTTTTCCTTTCGGTCTATCCATCCGTTTGTGGATGATAACTCGTACTGAAATTCAATTTAGTATTTAGCCCTGCAAACAATTCCTTCCAAAAAGAGGATGTGAATTTTACGTCTGTATCTGAAATCACCATTTTAGGAATACCATGCAGTCTAAAAATTTCTTTCATAAATATTTCAGCAATGTTTATAGCTTTAAAAGTAGACTTTACAGTAATAAAGTGTGTAGACTTACTGAGTTTATCGATTACAACCATAATAGAATCATTTTGTTTCTGAGTTTTAGGCAAACCTGTAATAAAGTCTAGCGATATGGTCTCCCATTTCCATTCTAGCACTGGTAATGGATGTAATAGGTCAGCTGGATGCTGGTGTTCGGCCTTAACCTGCTTACAATCTTGGCACCTAGCCAAGTATTATGTTGTTTCGCCCTTCATATTAGGCTAGTAAAATAGTTTTCTAAGTGTTTTTATCGTTTTCTGGTATCCTGGATGGCTAGAATACGGTTTCTTATGCACTTCGTCCAAGACTATTAACTTTAATTTTGTTGAATCTGGTATGTAAAGTCTATTTTTAAATCGTAATAGTCCCTTCTTGTCGATACTTAGATCTGGTTTATCTAAGTTTGTGGTACTTTTTTGTAATTCTTCCATTATCTTAGTGTAACTTTCGTCGTTAATACCTTCCGTCCTTATTCTTTATTCCAGATTACTTTCTGCCCTGCTGATATTTATTTCAAATAACCCATGGACTCTTCTGCTTAAAGCGCCTGCTACCTTATTTTACTTACCCTTGATATGTCTGACCTCGAAGTCGAATTCGCTCAAGAAGGCTAGCCATCTTGCTTGCCTTGCATTAAGATCTCGTTGGCTAAACATATATTTCACACCGCTATTATCCGTCAATAGTAGAAATTTTCCGCCCATTATGTAGCATCACCACATTTTTAAGGCGTGTATTACTGCTGCCAATTCTAAGTCATGAGTGACATAATTTTGCTCATGTTCTTTTAATTTCCGGGACTCATAACAAATCAAATGTCCTTCTTGAGTTAGGACACCACCTAGTCCTTCTTTACTTGCATCAACACATACGGTAAAGTCTTTATCTAGGTCTGCTACCTTCAATATTGGTGCAGTTGTCAATAATTCCTTCAGCTTGTTAAAATTGTCTTGGCACTTCTGTGACCAGTTAAACTTGGTCCCTTTCTTTTGTAATGATGTGATAGGGTAGGCTATCTTGGAAAACCCTTCTATAAATCTACGATAATATCCGGTGATTCCCATGAATGACCGGATGTCTGCTACATCCTTCGGTACCGACCATTCCATAATGGCTCTTACTTTCTCAGGGTTGACTGCAATGCCCTCTGCAAATATTATGTGTCCCAGGTAATGTATCTTCTTCTGATAAAAATCACACTTATCAAATTTAGCATACAGTTGGTGTTTCCTTAAAGTCTGCAGGACGATTCTTAAGTTTTCTTCATGTTCTTCTTCTGTTTTAGAATAGACCAGAATATCGCTGATAAATACACGTACTAACTTATCCAAGTATTGACTGAAAATACTGTTCATTAGACACATGAATGCGACTGGTGCGTTAGTGAGTCCGAAAGGTATAACTACGAATTCGTAGTGTCCGTATCTGGTTCGAAAAGTTGTTTTGCTTATGTCCTCATATTTTATCCTAACTTGGTGATAACTGGATCGTAAATCCAACTTCGAGAAGATCTTGGCCCCACCTACTTGATCGAATAGATCATGTATCCGGGGTAAGGGGTACTTGTTCTTAATAGTCATTTTGTTTAATTGTCTATAATCGATACATAGTCTTAGGGTACCGTCTTTCTTTTTCACAAAGAGGACTGATGCTCCCCATGGTGAAACACTCGGTCTGATATACTCTTTGTCCAACAATTCCTGTAATTTTATTTTTAATTCTGTTAATTCTGGTAAACTCATTCGGTAAGGTGCTTTTGAGATAGGGGTTGAACCAGGTAGTAGGTCTATGGAGAAGTCTATTTCCCTTCTAGGAGGTAATTTCGGTATCTCATCCACAAACATGTCTCTGAATTCACGTAGGACAACAAAGTCTTCTAACTTTGGCTTATCTTCTTTTTCTAACATATTCGTTACTTGGATGGCATAAACTTGACATCCCTTTCTCATACATTTCTTGAATTGCATCGCTGAAACGTGTCTAACTGATACATGTTTTGGTATACCTTGGGCTGTTCTAGTAGTGCCATTATCATATTTATAGTTAAGTGTCTTTGTATAACAATACAGTACTTCTTTGTTCTTTTCCAACCAATCCATTTTAATAATCATATCATAAGATCCTAGTGGTAGGATGTTCATATTTGTTCTTATGTTTTGACCCTCTAAGCTGAACTTGAAATCAGAAATAAAGTCAACTAGTTTCCTTTTAGTTCCTGTAGCTAGTTGCACCAACCATGATTTTGCGTGCTTCAACTTCTTAAGTTTATTTGACTCTACTACACCAGGGGTGATATAACTTAACGTAGCTCGAGGGTCAATTAAAACAGAAATTCAGGTGTTATTGATTTTACCTTCGATTTCCACCACAGAGGACTGGTGGTCAGCTTGTCGACCATCAATGCCTGCGTTTATCCGATGCAGAATTCTGCCCACATCGCCCACCATCGAGGCTTCTTGAAAATTATGAACAACGGTTCTGTTTGTTGTATTTAAATGTGGGAAGTTCCTCCTTAGATGAGGTTCTCCACATTCCCATCACTTCAATGGTTCACGAGGACTGCCCCCAATTTTCTTTGTTCCCAGATTTACCGGTTTGCCACTGCCTTGCGTACTTGGATGGTTTGAGTGAAAATATTTTCTGGGAAATCTCTTTGCTGCATTCCGATATGGAGCTGGCTGGAATCCCTTCTTCCGCTAGTTCATTCGGTCTTGTTTCTTATCTTTCCAAGCTTTGGGAAATTCTGCCCGTTGTTTTTATTGGTCGTAGCACATTCGTGCTTTCTTGAATACTTCACTCAAGGATTTGGGGTTTTCAAACTCAATTCTGTCCCTGTAGGACTGCGATAAACAACTTAAGAATCGCTGGATTTTTTACCTGGTCCTCCCGGATATAAGGTAAAAACCTTAGTAATTCCAGGAATTTGTTTATAAGGTCCTCCATCGTCATCTGTCCAAGTCGTAACTCATAGAATTTCTTTGGTTTTTCTTTCGTAGTAGCTTTCAGATAGGTATTGTTTCTTGAAATATTTCTTAAAGTCAGACCATTCCATATGTTTCTCCTTTAGGCCCTTGGCTAATTTTAGATCTTGCCGCCAAATGCTGGCTTTCCCTTTCAGATTGTAAATGGCCATTTTGACCTTCATATTGCTGGAATAGTTATATATCTGGAAGTATTTTTTTTATGTCCAATAACTATGCCTCAACTTCTTCTCCTGTTCTGGATTCTCCATCAAAGGTAGTTGGTTTAATCTTCTTAAGGTGGTTTACTTGTTTTCTTTTTCGGTCTGCTTTAGTTTTGTCCTGAGTTGAAGGTGTGCCTTCAGACGAACTGTCTCCTTTTTCCACTTCTGGCCCAGAATTCTTGGAGGCCCTTTTACTGACCTATTCTTCATTATTACTGTCCTTTGGGATTTTCTTAGTCACTATGCTGCACAACATTACTTCATTTATTTCCTTCTGTTCCTGTTGTGCCTTATTCAATTTCTCATTGTCGGCTTTGAAAACCTGCAACTCAAGAATGAGATTCCTCATAGTTTCCATCACTTCTGTAGGTGAGATTCCGTCACTATTCTGTCTTGAATCTCCAGGGGGTCTTTGTTCTAGATTTCCTTCAATTCTGATTTCTGCATCATCCTGAGCTGCCATAATTAACACAAAACCAAAATGGATTTATGTTTGTAACAATAAAGGTTTATTAGTTTTTCTAAATCGAAATGTATGCCAAGCAACTATCGTGGCCCTGTTCAGGTCCAGTGTTGTAATATTTGCTCTAATACCATATGTAATATACCTCAATTTTGACATAAAAAAAAATTGTTTCATTTGATCAATTTGAATGTTCCTTTTGATTTTAGATTTATAATCCCTCTGTCATATGATGACAATTAGACTAATTAAAACTTAAACAGAGTAATCTTCTAAAAGTGCTTTCCTTCCTCCAACGTGTATCTAAAACTATTGTTATTTAACTGATGTATAGATATCCAAGAGTACACATAGGATCTGTAGTCCTAAGTCTCCTTCAACCTATGAATTTATTATGTTGGCGCGCGAGGTTGTATCATTTAGCCTTAACTAAACATGATCAAAACAAGACAACTACATTAGGCTAACCGAGGGGAAATAGTTAGCACTAAACTAGACTCGACTTAATCACTTCTCGAAAAGAGTGTCATTTAACTCTCCTTTCTGGTAGTTAAGAGTGGGGGTGTGAATGTCAGAGGTAATTAAGATCCCTGCCCTGCATTTAATGAAGGGTCCTGTGTGTACAGCTTATGATGGCCCTTCCATCTGACATCTCTCCAGCCTCATCATGCCAAGTGCACCCTAGAACATGGCTCGATTCAACCCCGTACCCTAAGCATTTACACTGATATCGCATCCTCCTCTTAGGGTTAGGTGAATCATTTCTCGCCATTATGGGCACTCTGAAAATGACTCGGTGTAATGTTTCTTTGGAGTGCAAAAACTATTGTTCGGGGAAACGTTACTCAACAAACCAAACGACAAGGTTCGTCTCCCTGGTAAGTTTTCTCATAGGATATCGTATTTTTAAACAATAGCATAGGGTCTCCAGAGGCTTATTACGTTGAAGGTCATTGTATTCTGCAGCTTGCTTAATTGTAGAGTTTACATACATTTCCCTTTATCGTTGACGCCTAAGATACTTCGAGATTAAATTTTATACTGAAGCCTTTTTGGATTTTTATACCATTTTGTTTATTTCTGACTCGGCACTCTTTGAAGTCATGGCATCCCAAATCCTCGTTCAGTTATCAAAGGGTTTTGCCAGTTTAGACGCCTCAAAGAACAACAAATTAGGTTTTTCAATGAGTCTTACAGTCGAGATTCCTTCTCGTTCTTACCCTGTGGTTGCGCGTCGTGGTCCATTATTGAATGCTTAAGAAGTTATTTACTAGAGTTGTTTCAATTCTATGCGTACACTCTATACTAATTCTTGTTATTTCTCTTTATGACCAAGTGATCCCACCCGTCTATACTCTCCTTCGACTCTTAACTGGCCATTACACAAGAAGTTAGAACACGTTCTAGTATAAAGAAATCTGTTCAGGCTGTTCTTGTATAATCCCTAGGAAACTACCTTACAATATTCAACTCCTTGAAAGGATACATCTATGTATAGTCTAAAAGGACTAATTTACTTCGTCGAATGATACTCAAATCCTGGTTTCCTTATATTAAGAATACTATAAGTGAAATGCGACCTCTTGAGTCTGGTTATGAAATCTCTGTATTGACTGCAGTACTGCATTTCAAACTCTGTAAGGTGAAAAATTTCGACGATTAGAAAATAGTATCAGTTCGGTGTGTGAAGATTAAAGTGGGTCATCGTACCTCACGACTTGTGTCGTTTGTATGTTAAAGAAATACTAGCCCTGTCGACTAATTCGTTTTATTTAATTTCGTTGATTGCTAAAGAAAGGTTTTTCCCTCTTGTAAGTTTTGTTCTTTTAAGATTGGGTATAAAACATTAATGGTGGGCCTTGTTGATGCAAGGTACCCATTAGGGAATTCCTACACCATCCTCCCTCAGCCCGAGCGTCTCTCCAGATATCAAACGATAAGGCACAAAAATAAAACGAGCCTGTGTGCCGAAAGATGAGTACCTCCCTGGAAGAAATTGTATAATAATTAGTTATTATCTTGTTGGTAATTTTCGTTATCTTTCTTCATATAACAAGTTACTAATTACAGGGTATGCTTTTGTTTTCAGGGTTTCATTCCACACGAGTTACGGATACCCACTCTTTCCCTCCGACGTAAAAGGTAATCGGGTTCCGAGCCCATCACCCCTACGACTCAATCCTATAGGTTCTAGAAGCAATGAGGAGATCTTTGTTCTGCTACGATTCTCTTATAATAATTAAGTAACATTCTTCTTGCACCGAATTCCTGTATCGGTTGAGTAAGGATTCAACCCTAGTTTTTCTTTGTTTTATGTCAAAATTCAGTACTTGAAAAAGGACATAGTTTGTGCCGGTTTAGACTTGTACAAATTAATTTTAATGGGTTAAACCCCGACCATTTCTTTCTTACTTCCATGGGAAGTTGGAAAAACCTGAGTAACGAACTTCATTTTCGGTTATACAATGTTATGGCCTCTTTGTAATATCTCAATATCCATTTTTCTTAAGAAGTACTATAGTCAATATGTATTGCGATTATCCAACTGCGAAATAAAAATTAAAAGAGATTTGTACTCCTATTTTCTCGAATTCGTCATTTTACTTTTCTTTTTCCAATCTGGTTCTATAATTTCGATCTCGATTCATTTATTGTGATGTTTGTCTAATTTCCAGAAGTCTTAGATATACCGTCGTTTTCATTAAAATTTCCCTGCATAGTAGTATAGTAGTATGTAACATGTCTTTTATGAATACACTGGTGCATAATCACATTTTCTGGATTCAATTGTCCTTGTGGGATTCTATAGCCCTTGGTTATTACAGACTAGCGGATTATATTAAATAGATGGCCCCTTGATTTTGACCTAGATGAAGAGATTCTTATCATTCTTATAGTGTGGGTTAGACTCTCGCACCTTCCTCTTAATATTTAGGATAGCAAAAACTTGAAGAAATTGGAAATAATTTGGGAAGATATTTGACAACGCTCAAACAAGATTGGGCATGTACCCCTCTGCCCAAATTTGTGTTGAAATAAACTTGGCAGAAGGCCTCCTCAAGGCAATATAACTACAAATAAGACATTATACTCATTTATAATGACCGGACTATGAGGAACTTTTGTTCAAGTGTATGGGTTCCCACAAGTATGGGTATTTCATTAAGAATTTTTTAAAGAAGACACCCTCCCCCATGTTAGGGTTCGAAGAAGGTTTCCAGAAGGTAGTCTCCAAATCCTTGGAGAAGAGAAAAAAATCATTAGCACCTCTTGGAAATGAAAGGCCATGATATTGATATTGAAGAATAGTTTTGAAGAATTGGAATCAACCCTAGAAGAGAAACTCACAGAGAAGAACATAGAGTCCAAATCAACCCTTGACCCTATTACTTTCCTCATTGGGAAGAAAGAAGTGAACAACCATATTGAAGGGAATGCATCGACAACAAACTCAAATGAAAAAGAGATGGCCCAACAATCAAATATGCAACAAAGGGGAAAGATCAAAATTTGGTAGAGGAACCCTAGACTACACTTTCTAGAGATTCTCCAAAGCAGGATATAGTTTTTGAAGAAATGGACAAAATTCAAGAGCTTCCTAGGAAAGTGGAAATAGGGAAAGTAGGTTGGAAAAAACTAATGAAATAAATGACCTAGTTGAAGGTCATGGACTATTATCCAAAATCAATGGGATAAAAGAACTATGCCCTAATATGCCTCAACTCCTCTCATTAGAGTTTAGAAGTTAAAAACGAATCTTGGGGAGTGGGAATTGAAGAAAAAGGTAAATATTTAGGGTCTTGATGTAGGTTAAGTACAACCCTTTTTACTAAGCACCTTGAATTGAAGTGTTCTCAAGGCTAACATTGTTTCTGAATGTTGCCTTTTGTATGATGTTATGTAATCAATTTGTAAAACTATAATCTTGCAAACCTTGTAAAGTGAGGAAATTTAGCAACTGAACTATAAGGTTGACTATAGAACTTGCATCTTGTCAATTCAAACATAATTTATCTTGAAATTAAAATCTCTTTTATTTATTGTACTCGGGTTGTACTGGTAAAGACATAGTGCTTTTTATTTTAATCCAAAAAAGCTTGTTATTGTGAAAAGAAAATGTGGAAACATTAGATGCAGAATGTAGTGTTCTTCCTCCATCTGTAGATGTAGTTGAATTAGATATTGAATGAACATTTCTTCTTTCTCCATCTCTATTTTTCACTATATTAGATTGTGAATGTTGTTATTTATGCTCAAACTAACATTGTGAAGAATATAGTAAGTGGGAGTCCCCTTGTCAACATCCCTCATGTCTATCTCAACCACTACCCCCTACATTCTAAGATTTTTTTTCATAGATTGTCCTTATGCATCCATTAAGTACTAATTGATATAATCTATTAATAGTTTCCCCATCTTGAGATTGAGCAACCATATTCCTTGTGTTGGTCTTACCTTGCCTTCCCTTTTATAAATATTGAATTACAACAATAATTTCACCAACTCCAAGTAAAGTTGTGAAACCAAAAATCAAAGATTTACTTTAGATATCATGCCTATTTGTATTGATTGATGCATTCTCTTAGGGACTCAATGTTGTCATCTTTAACATCCTAAACTTTGCATTTACCGATTTTTTTCACATGTTTGACCAATGTATGAGTCTTACTATTCCATATCTCCAAAACACACATGAAGAAGAGTATTAATGTGGAACGAAATCCCTATATAGGAGAACTACTCGAAAATTTGAACCAAATCGTAGGCCTCTCTGGTAGCTTATCTTGTAAAAGGTGGTTCCTTGGATTTGACTTACTATTTACACCTAATCTAAATTACCACTCAAGTGATGCATGTGCATTGATTTGTCAAAGGGGGAATGAAAATGTTTGTGATTGATGAATGATTACGAGAAAATGTTTTTTTAGAGAAACATGCCCATGTATTCAGCATGATGATAACTTTTTTATATGGACTTCAACAATGTTTATGTTTTGGATGTACAAGATGAAAAATGAAAAAAGATCTAGGATAAAAAATGAAGAAGACCAAAAATTGAAGATGAAGACAAAGAAAATGAGACCAATTCAAAGGACCATTGAAAAAGATAAATGATTGGATCACAAGTATTTACAGGGGGAGTATGAAGGAATAACTCCTACTTTTGATGTTTAATGAATACATTATGGGATTGTTTGCAATGATGTAAATGAATTATAGAAGTCTATGTAACCAATACTAGATGAGGAGAAATGAAGGGACCATTTGTACAATAAAAATATGTAGAAATAAACACTAGAATAATTAATTAATATGATTTTCCTTTAGAGATTTTTGGAGAATATACTACCAGAGTGTCCCTTGCTTTGTATATGTGTGTTTATTTGTTGATTGCTGTATATCTATCATTTGGTATCAAAGCTCAAGGTGAGAGGGTTTCCTTTGCTTTGTATGTGTGTGTGCTTATTTGTTGATGGCTGTATATCCATCATCATTTGGTATTAGAGCGCAAGGTGAGATGGCATGCGAGGTTGTGGAGTAGTGATTTTCTATCAGGTGTGCTGATTAGAAAGTAGCCAGTGAATACAAGGAGCCGATTCTTAGAGTGAATATGCCCACCGTCGATGTGAGACAAGAATGAGCCTGTTGGTTTCGATGCCCAGAGTTGAAATCAGTTTACGTAGAAAGAAGCAGTCCACGATTTTTTTTATATTTGGAAAGCTGAGACTGGTTGCTGAGCATGGTTCCATTGGTGATCGGGTGGAGGTTGTCGGCGTTGAAGTAGTCGAGAAACAGATGGAGGTTGAGGACATGCTTGAGGGAGGCCAGATCCAGATCACTGAGGGAAGACCTTATCGGATCAAGTTGGTTCGAGCTTCGGCTCGGGTAGATTCAGTGGAGTGACACACCGCAGATCGGAGGCAGTTTGAAGAGAAAGAAAAAGACTGTTGCCACCACTGCAGAGACTGAAGGCGACCTCATAGTCAAGACGATTCTTATGCAGTGTATCCAGATTAAAGAGTAAGGTTGAGTTTTCAATTGATGGAGCATAAAATGAGCGGTGTTTTCTAGAGTAGAGACAAGGTGCTGCATGCAAAACTTACCAAGAAAAACAAGTATACATTGTATTATTTGGGCTAGCAAGTATGTTGGAAAATTATGATGAGTTGGCACTATGAGGGTGTTAACAAATTTATATTTAGAATGGAGATTACTGATTAAAGGGTTCTTGTCCAACAAATCTTGTGGAAGTCTTTAGAGGGTCATAAACCTAGGTCTTTATCTTCCAAAGGTTGTTGTAATGAGGAGAATTATGTGGTTTTAGTATTGAGAAAATATATTGATGTGAGTCAAAATTGAATTTTTTTTTATGTTGAGTCAAAACAAAAAGATGTAGGTAGTTAGATTATTTATATTCTTAAGTTCTAAGAAAAAGTGAGTCAAGTCAAAAGCTCAAAAGTTGGAGACAAAATCAAGTTAAGGTGGAGAACTAGTTAAAATATTGTGGTTATGTAATGAAGTCTTGGTAAAGTGATAATGAGTGTCAAAGTGGAGTTAAAAGTTGTAATTAAATCTTATGAGAGTCAAGTCTAGTCAATGTCAAAGATAAATTCATTTCAAATCATGACAATGGAACTTTAATTAAGTTTTCCAAACCAAGGTCATAGGTGTCTTGTTTGATGGGGTCATCACTCCAACAAGAAACATATTTTTGCATGCATGTAATTGCAGGTGAACAAAGAAGATGACTAAAGGAGAAAATAGAAATTTGGTGGCAAGAAGAAGCCCTACAACTATTGAATCTTGAAAAGTCAAGAGTAAGGAGCAAATAAAAGCTCATAGAGAAGGTCCAAGGTGAATAAGGACCATAAATACCAAAAGACCAGGTTCATAGAAAGAGACAACCTAGGTGAGGTATCTAGAAAGGTGAGAAAGAATTGATGAGGAAGAGGAGACACATTGAGGTCTGAAATGAAATAGAGTGAAGAAGGTGAAGACATTGAGGCTCAAACAAAGGTACAAGAGACTGAGAAAGAACATGAATAGCAAAATGAAAGGCTTAGTATAAGGAAAATGTTGATCTGAGGCAACTAGGGAGATTGAAAGTCGTGAAAAAGGGACTTGTGGTTTAAGAAAAAAAAATTGTGAAACAAAGTATTGTGAGATGGCAACTAGAGCCAAAGGAAGAATGGGTCAGAGGAGCCAATCTACCAAGCATTGATGAACTCATGGACAAGAGCCCATGAAGAAGTATTTTTTTCTTTGGCAGTTTGTTCTAGGTGCATCAATTTTTCAAAGGGGGAGTGAAAATGTTTGTAATTGAAAAATCGTTGATGAAAAATGTACAAGAAAAGGTGTTGGACATGAATTTTGAATAACTAAGTTTTGAAGAGCGCACACAAAAGAAGAAAAGGGAGAATTTTGCGGTGTCAAACAAAAATTCAGAGTGCGCGCAAAAGAAAGAAGAACATTAGTTAGGCATGCAAAATCAACATGCAAGCGAAAATAAAGGAAAAACAACATGCATGCGCAAAGGAAGGAAAAACATGCACGAACCATAAGAGTTTTTGGGAATGAGTTGTCATGAGATGTCATAGGGTTCTTAGCCCTATTTCGATGTATAAATATGTAATGGGCTGGGGAAGAATAGGTTACTGAAAAAGTGGGATTAGGTTGCTTATGAGTGAGAATCTTTACTTAGGGTTTTGGAGAGATTTTGCATAGAGAGAGGCGCTTACTGCATAGTGGCTAGGTTAGTTTGAGGATGTAATATGTTGTATCTATTGTAAACGAAGTGTGCAAGCCTGAGGTGATTACTGCATGGATATTAATACAGAAGCTGGTCGTTGTGGACGTAGACCCTGGATTGGGTGAACCACGCTAAATATTGTGTCTGAATGTATCATTTGATGTGGTTTCTCATGGATGTTTTGTTTATGCATGATTAGCATAGATCTGTTTACCATATGTTTGATGTGCAATAATAATGAATGATATTGTGGGTTACTTATATTACAATCCATGTTATAAGGGTTTTGCACAATATAGTTTGTTAACTAATTAAAGGACATGAATAAATATATTGCACACAATGTGGATAAATAATAATGGATATGATGGCATCCTTACATCCCCTTGTCCCTACAGAAAGTTAGTTCCTGCAACCCCAGTAGATACCTCTGGTGAGACTTCGTTTGCATGCAGGTGATGTCGAAAGGGTCGTTATCTGAAGGGTTCTTTTGGTTGAGTATACTGAACCTATGGTCTTATAACCACATGCCAACAAAAGGTTTCCTAGAGAATCAATGGATACAATGGCTAATGACCCATGTATTATGGTGGAGATTAAATTTTTTATATGGACTTCAACAATGTTTTTGTTTTGCAGGTGCAAGATGAAAAATGAAGAAGATCGAGGATTAAAAATGAAGAAGATCGAGGATGAAAAATGAAGAAGACCAAAGATTACAAAATACTGAATATGAAGATGAAACAAGTTAAAAGGACTAGTGAAAAAAGAAAATGATTGGATCACAAGTATTTGTTAAGGGGGAGTACGAAGGAATAAATCCTACTTGTGATGTTTAATGAATAAATTGTATGATGGTTTGTAATGATGTAAACCAATTCTAGAAGTGTACAAAAGAATGATAGATGATGAGAAATAAGAGAGGTTAGGGATGAAAATATGTTGAGAGATTCATGGAGATATTGTGGAGATAGTTATGGATATGGTTGAACAAAATGTCTAATTATGATATAATTGTTAGGATCACCTATAGTTATATAAAGGGGCCATTTGTACAATAGAAATACACATGTGCTAATGAATATTCAGGGCACAAGACAAGTCAATAACAAGGCTCAAAACCATTACAACAATATATTCATTATGAACTGAACATGTCACTTGCGGGAATTGAACCTGGGTGGAGAAGATAACAATCAATCCTCCCAACCACCTACATTAAACCCAAGTGATAAGTGCTTTTGCTTACATATTTTCTTTTACATTTTTTTTTATGATCTTGACCTCCAAAATCTACTTAGATATATTTTCTCTTCGACCTCATAAGTATGCTAATAATTAAATTAGTTGGATTTCATCACTTCAATCAACTAAACTTTCCCTTTGTACAAGTTTGTACAAGTGTGTAGAGCTACACTTATTTTTTTAAATACACATGTACTTATTAAGCAAAACTTTCCTATAAAAACACATTTTAATCAACAATTTCAAAGGGATGTCCAAAGTTTTGTTAACGTTTAAGCTCTTGGGATATATGAAAATCAATGAATCCTTTATAGATGCTCAAATGCAATAGTCAAAGAAAGGTAAAGTTATATTAATGTTTCTCCTTGTTAAAGTTAGATCTCAAACCTTTTTAACAAGTATGAAGATGTAGGCACTTTGTATGTTTATTTTTATAATTTCTCTTATTCCTCATGGAAAGCTAAGTAATTCTTAACCAGCTTTACATTGCACAACATAATAGTTTTTTATTATATTAATTGATATGATTTTTATATTAATTATTATTATTATAATGTATATATTTATATTTAGGTAAAAATCACGATCCATTATTATTAAATTAAGATAATTAGATTTACCAAATATATGTCATTAAACTTACCAAATATGTAGTAGGTCATTGTCACATATAGTTTTGTAATTTAAAAAATATATATATATATATATATATATATATAATTTGTTTTTAAATTAAATAAAAATTTCTTTTAAAATCATTGTAATTTAAGTATTTAAGAAAATCAAAATCACTTGATTAATATAAAATGTCTTTAATAATACAATTATATAGACTTTATGACAATATAAATAATCACGTGAAGGTGATCAAGCCCTTGATTGTGGGACAAGGGACCCCCTTTACCCAAGGATTTGAGATATACATACTCTACTCCCTTTTAGATTTGAACTTGTTACCTCTTAAGAAGAAACACATATTCTTAACCATTAGACGCACTCAAGTTACACACACACACACACACACATAATTTGTTATTATATACCTAATCCATTTTGAGAGTTCTAATACCACATTTTAATATAACACATATTCTTAACCATTAGACCCACTCAAGTTATATATATATAATTTGTTATTATATACCTAATCCATTTTGAGAGTTCTAATACCACATTTTAATATAAAGTGACACATATAAAATTCATTTAATATTAATTCCTTCTTCATAAATAATGATTGAAGTTCCTTTCATACCCCTTATATTTACAAGGTCCATGATTGAGGACCATTCCTTTGTACAAAATTGTAGTTCTAAAAGGTAGGACAGACGTACTAAATACTTGAAAAAGAATTGTGAGAGCTAAGAGTACAAAGACAAAAAAAATATGGTGCAACTCCTTCCCGGTCACTAATCTCACACGTTTTACAAGTGTCATGATTTCATTTCATGAATACTTGCCATTTTTCTATGTTGAATTAAAGTAAATATTTTAATGTGAATTTGAAATGTTTATTTTAATGATGATGATGATGATTAACATCCACTAAGACTTAATTGGTCTATCGGACCTTAAGAGGGTAAGTGATTACTTGTGATTCTTTAGAATTTTTTTTATGTGCTCGAAAAGCATTAAGAGAAGCTTTCCAAGATCACCATACTTTTGTTGAGTTAAGAGGTTAGGAAGGTTGGTAGTGTGATCAATATTTTGAAAATGAGATCTAATATGGGTATAGGCTGGACAATCTAAGAGAAAGTGCTTTTCATCTTCAACCTTCTTAGTGTCACAAAGGTGACATACTCTTTCATCCCATGACATTTTAGGAATTGACCAACGCCCAGTTTCACTATGGAACTTGTGAGAATTTGTTCTTATCTTAGCAATGCTCATTTTTTTCTTAACACTTGGCAAAACAGATAGATAATTTTGATCTTCTAGATTAGGGTTGATTACATCTTTATAATACCTTAATTTTCTTTTTTCCTCTAACTCTTTATCACACCACATTTTTTCCTTAAATTTTGATTTGATGTTTTTTAATAGTATATTTATTCTGCAAAATGGTTTCTTCCATGATTCCCCAATAGTTTAGCCAAGCTCGGGCGTCTTTATGCCATCCTCGTTTGAGTCGATGGTGGTTATGACTTGATTTGGAAGCAATTTTAGGCAGCCTCTTGTCTTCCATGTTGTTTAACTTGTTCTTATACATTAGGTATCTAGTCATAGACATGCTCTCAATAGGGGAGAGGATAGTTTCTACAAGGAGGATGGGATAGGGCGTATTTCCTTTAATTTTGAGATTATAGGTTATAAAATTCTTTTGTATTTTCTCTATATCTCTCCAGGATTCACGAGAGATACTACAACCCCAGACTTCACATCCATAAAGAATAACAGGTGTAAAAAGAGTCTCAAAGAGGAGTTTCTTCTTATCCCAACTCCAAAGTTCAGCTGATTTACAATTGTTTTCAAGCCCATAATAAGCT
>ML815064.1:115881-127275 GCA_009831015.1 Picea engelmannii
AATGGGTTAGAATTTGGTTATTATTATTATTTTATATATACATATATTGTTTAAACATTCGTTTTTTAAAATTTTTTCATTGAAATTTGGGGAAACAGATTTTGGTGAAATCACTATTTTTTGTTGTTTAAATTACATTTTTGAATGCATAAATGAATTCAACATTCAGAAAAACTTTTGGGACATTCGAATTATACAGAGTCAATCACTCAAATATGGAGTTCCAACAATTTGTGGCTAGATTTAAGTAAAAATAAATATGAAAATATCCCTGTAAAAACTCCAAAAAATTGAACCTTTAGACTCTATATATATATACTAGATTTAAGTAAAAATAAATATGAAAATATGTAAAAACTCCAAAAAATTGAACCTATATATATATATATATATATATATATTCCTAATTTCATTTTTTTTTTTTAAATGATAAGTTTTATAACATAAAACATGATAGCATATAAAGTTATAAATTTCATTAACCAACTTAAATTGTAAACCAGCCACACAAACTAAAATCATAAAACATATGCATATAAAGTTATAAATTTCATTAACCAACTTAAATTGAAATCCAGCAACAAAAACTAAAATCATGTACTTATAACATATGTACTTATAACATATTGACATCATAAAGCAATATATGTAGAAAGGTCATGATCTCACATGTACAATCACAAGTTTGAGATAACTACCGAGCAAAAAAATGAGCCGTTTGATATATTCAATCTAACTTGAAGTTAAAATTGATTAAAAATAATTGAATCAATTTAACAATAACACAATCCAAGTCAAAATATAGAATTTTCCAATAGGTTCAATTGATTGAGTTGTCTAATTTGAAGTTCAAATTGATTAAAAACAATTGAATCACTTTAACAACAAAATCAAAGTAAAAATATAAAAATTCAAAATATAGAATTTTGCAATAGGTTCAAGCGATTGAGTTGTTTTTAAAATTATATATTTATACAAAAATTTTATAAAGAAAAGACAATGAGACACTATGTTTTTAAAATAATTTTTTAATAGTTTTTTGTTAAATAATTTTTTAATAGTTTTTTGTTTATTAATTTTTTTAGTTTAACATATTATTTAATGATTAATTTATTAAGTCTTTTATAAGTTGAATTAATTATTTTGTGGTTTTTTATATTGTAAATATGATTATAAAATAAAATATTAAGCAACAAATAAAATAATATTATTTATTATTAACTTAATAATATTGTAAGATCACAAAATAAAATATTAAGCAACAAAGAGAAGAATATTATTATTTACTATTAACTTAATAATATTGTAAATATAATCACAAAATAAAATATTAAGCAACAAAGAAAAAAATATTATTTACTATTAACTTAATAATAAGAGTAACATATCACTAATCTTATAGGTAACCCTAAAAGAATAATTTTAAATTAGGAATAAGTGATTTTTCAACCTTTGTATTTTAAGTAAAAAATATTAAAATAAACATTTTGTATTCAAAATAAAAGTGTAAATTATGAATTTTTAATAATAAAAGTATTTTTTTTTTCTTTTAAAACTAAATTAATCACATTAAATGAATTCTAGAAACAACTTTTAAAAGTATAATGTGGAAGTGGTGGTGCTTATATGTTCTCAAAAGATTTAATGTTTGAATGGCTGACCTACTTTCCATGGTGGTGTTGCAATCTCTAAAGAAAAATAAGAAACTTTCTATGTTGATGTGAGAATTTGGTAGTGGTGTTAAGCTGAGTGTATTGTTATTGGGAATATAGAGAAAAATGGGTTGAATAATTTAGTTAAACAATTTTTTTATTAAAAAACTTAAACAAAGTTAGTTACAAAGTAGAATATAAACATTTATAACAACTTGTGATTTTGATTACTTAAATCATTAAAATTATATTCAAATGTCACATAATTAATGATAGAGAGAATCTAAACAAAAGAAGAATTAAAAAAATGTGTATCGAAAATATGGTAAGAAGAATCATGTGAAAATCCAATGCAAAGAAGTTTACAAAATAAACCAAAGAAGATTTCAAAAAAATGTGTATTAAAACTATGGCAAGAAGGATCACCCAATGCAAAAAAGTTCACAAAGTAAAAGAGAGAAAAACAATCAAATTCATAAGTTAACAATGTATACGATAAATGAAACATGCAATAATAGTCATAACACATTTTTTCAATAAATCATAATGTACCAACACCACAATATCTCATGACTCGATAAAAATAAAAAATAAAAAACTTACAAAATTTCCCGTTGATTCGACCTGTAAGTTGGTCTTGTGTAAATCTGTGAGTAATGAGAAGGTATGCCATTTAAATGGTAATCCATACACTTTATGAATTATATGAAGGTACATATGAGTGTTTAACCATGAGAGTGAATTAGTGGGAAGTAAGAGAATAAGCGCTCATGAGTTTTATTATTTTATTTATGGAGAAAGGATTTGTGTAATGGATTTACAAAAGGAAGTCTTGAAGGATCGGGTAGTATTTCAAGAAGTTTTGGTAATTCTTGAGATTTAGGTAGTTAGTATATGATATTGTTGTGCCCCCCACAATATTTTTTTAATTTTCTTGTATTATTCTTTATCCAAGATAAAAAATAAAAAAAAAATTGAGTTCTTTTAATTTTTTTAATCAGAACCTTTGCACATTTTTTCTCGTGCAAATAGCTATGTTCAAGTTCTCCTCACCCTATTTCGTTTTACCACTTCCAATTATTCCACGTATCACTTATACCCGATGATCCACACTTTGATGAGTCCCTTCTTTTTGCACTGATACATAGCATTTTGACGCGTGCATCCTTCTTCCACCTTTGCATTGACATGCCATTGCTTTTCTCATCATTTCATCGTCTACCTCCCTTTGAACTTGGTTAACGTGTTATCACGCTTCTGCCAAACCTCATTGACTCACATCTTTATCGTCGACGAAATTCACATGATCAATGTCGTCTCACCGATATTTGTCATATTATTATCGTGCACATGCCTTTTGCCAGCTAACTCACTTCTACTCACGCCATGCATCACATAACAATGATGCTCTCTCCCTTTCGCTTCATTACATTGCTTATTGATAAGGTTCACTCTTCTTCCCGACACGCTACCCGTTGACAAGTTTCCCTCTCATGTCGTAAATACATCAGTGGAAGGATGTCGACCCCTCATCCTCATCGAGCACATCGAGGACAATTTGCTTCCTCTCGCCAATGTTGATCATGTCAACATAGCCCACTTTCTCCTTGAGGCTTATATCGTCCCCCTCCCAACTCAGTCCCTTCTTGTTGCATTCATTAGTGAATATCCTTACATTTCCAATGATTAAACTCTCCACGCCTATCTAGACAGTTGGTCATTAATTTCATATCTCAATTGATTCACTTCAGATCACAATCATAATTAAGTTTTAGTGTTCCCAATGGCTTTCTTCGCGCACTTGGTACTAGTTGGTTTGTTTTGCATTTCTTGATGTTACAACTAAATCTTCATTGTGGAAGCCTCACCTAGACTCATATGGTTAATAAAAACACCTGCAGTTCTTGTGTTGGTTCTGAAATTCACTTTGGGAGAAATTTGGTCCTTTCAGCTCTTAGACAGTGCTAAGCACACTGGATGTCAGTTGGTAGTTTTGGAGGATTTATAACTTTGTGTTATTAATGCATAACATCATTATTAATAGATGTTTCAAGATAATGTACATCACAGATGACCTAGCAACTAACAAAATTAAATTTGGATGAAGCACCAATGAACACGAGACCTAAATTTTCATTAAAAAATGTCTTTGGGCGCAATTTTTCAGCATCTGTAAAAGTAAATGTTTCGTCTCTGAAACAAGCTAATTGTATTATTCTTTCCATTATGATTCCAATGCAACTAATAGAATCAAAATCCGAGGTCTGAAAGTGCCAAAACGATCGTCTAGGATTTCTCGTTGGGCAAGCCTCGATAGTCGTGGCCATCATTAGAAATGGATCCACTCAAATAATAGAAAAACATGTTCAGTTATCTCAAAAGAAAATTTTCTATGTGCTCTTCGCGTTGCAAAAAATGGCACCTCAATCGAGCATCGTATGAGGAAGTTACGAGCTTTTGAACTCAAGCTCTCATTGTCTCTTGCCAGTTCGACACTTAGAATTTTTTCAATTTTTGCTTTCCCTGGAAGGAGGAGTTCTCTTCAACTCTTCCGAGCTGTTCGGAGGAGTTTCCTTCAAATCCTCCGAGCAATTTCTGGGAAGTTTTTAAGAAAGCCTCCGAGCAAGTTCAAATAATTTGTTAAGAAATTCTCCGAGCAGGTCAACGGAGTTGTCATCAACTCCTTCGAGAAAAAAAAATCATCTCTCGTAAATAGACCATAACTTTTGACTCGAGTGTCTATTTTGAGACTTATTTATACCGTTGGAAAGATATTTCACAGATATACAACTTTCTAGTTATGTGATTTGAGAAATTCCTAATGCATGGTACACTTATTCCAGTTCGGAGGAGTTACCATCAAGGTTGAAAGAGTTAGTCCAAACTCCTTCAAGCAAAAGAAGATTGACTTTCGTAAAATGGTCATAACGTTTGACTCGGGTGTCCTCTATACAACTTATTTATATTGTTGGAAAGGTATTTCTGAGCTCTACAACTTTTGTGTTACATGAATTGAGAAATTCCTACTGAATGGTACGATGATTCCAGTTCGGAGAAGTCTCCTTCAACTCTTTCGAGTTGCTTGGAGGAGTTCCCTTCAACTCTTTCGAGCTTCTTAGAGTAGTTTCCTTCAAAGCCTTCGATTAGTTCTTCAAAGTTGTTAATAAATTCTTCGAGTAGGTCAGAGGATTTTTCATCAACTCCTCCGAGCAAAAGAGAGCTGTCTTTCGTAAAATAACTGTAACTTTTGACTCGGGTGTTCGTTTTGCGACTTATTTATACCGTTGGAAAGGTATTTAATAGCTATACAAATTTATAGTTATGTAATTTGAGAAATTCCTAATGAATGGCACACTTATTCCAGTTCATAGGAGTTACCATCAAGGTCGAAGGAGTTAGTTCAAACTCCTCTGAGCATAATAAGACTGGATTTCATAAAATGGTCGTAATGTTTGACTCGAGTGTCTATTTTGCACGTTATTTATACCGTTGGAAATGTATCTTATAGATTTACAAATTACTAGTTATATGACTTGAGAAATTCCTAACCTATGGTATATTTATGTTTGGATTAATATATGACACCTTATTGACAGCCTCGAAGAACACCATAACTCGGTCGTGAGTGGAGGAACCATGAATCAAACTCAGGGAAGTTTATTAATGATACTTAAATTATTATATGCCCCATTTATTTTCATTCAAATGATTATTCTTGATAGTTGATATGGATTTACTCTCATGTATTGTACGTTGAATTTTCTCAGGTATCGAGCAAAGGAGGATTGCGCTCAACATTCTCACGATGAAATCTACAACTAAAGATGATGAAGGAGCAATAATGAAAGATCAACAAAGAAAGTATCGGGAAAAATGTATGAAGCATGGATCTAGAAACTTCATGACGATCGAATTTCAAACTCAGGACGACGAAGATGCCCCCACACCCAAATCCAGTCTTCATGATGCGCAAGACACATATGGCCGAATTCCATGTCGAACCACTAGAGCTAGGAGAAAAATTAGAAATGTAACCATTGTCCTTATTGCTCATCATTACAAAGAGGACGAGGACAAACTCTAGAAGATGAAAAGTCATCGAGGGAGACGAAAGGTAAAAGGACTTATTGAACCTCAATAAATACTAGAATAGAACCCATAGAAAGGGTTTTTTGGCTCTTCAAATATTGTACACCTCTGAACTACTTCGTGAATACATCGTCAACTAAAATTGGAGAGTTTTCCTAAGAGTTTCTGTATACTATTGCTGAAATTGTTAATTCGGAGAAGCCCTCAGGGACAACTTTTGATTCAAAGAAGGAATCGCATGTGTTGTTGTTTTGTTGCAAACTATTTCAAGAAGAATGTTTGTTGTTCACATGGGCTATAAGAGCATGTTACTTTATGGACTATTCTGATACAATATATGTCGTCTTGTAGTTTTGTCATTATTTCTTATATTACATGTCCTGAGCGAATGAGTTGTTAATGTATGTGATATAGTGACTTAGACTATTATGGTTATGTATTCATGTGCATGTGTTATTTGACTTTATTGCTTCATTTCAGCTATCTGGGTGAAGCTACTAGTAGAGTTAGTTTCATGCCACAACTCATTCACTTACTTTAATTTGCTCCTAGCTAGGATAGGTTAGATTAGAATTAGATTAGGCCTGCATTTAGATAGTCTTCATCTACATATTTCATTTTCACAACCACCCATCACTCACCCTCATCGATGGACAGGGCCACAACCGATAGAACCAAACCAACAATGGCTGCCGAGCTAGAATCCAGATGGGTTCCCTATTCCAAACGGTGAGAGGTCTAATTGGGATTTCTTACCAGGGAGAACCCCTTATTGTTGTCGAACGAATTTGGACCCGTCAACATAATTGATGCTAGAAGGAGGGCGGGATGACAAGCCTTCCCACGTGGAGTCATTTCATTGAAATCTTAACCAGCCCATGGCTCCTCTCCATACCTATGTATGGGATGACCCTTTGAGTCTTCCAAGACCCTTTGAGGCCATTTCACTCAAGACATTCAATCTTTGGTCAAACCCAAAATTTGATGGTGAAGGGCATGCCTCTGCATTTACACATCTCAAACGATTCGACATCACTCGACGAAATATTAATATTGTACAAGACAATGAAACATGTCGACTTTTCATCCTCACATTTGAAGCGCGAATTAAATCCCGGTTTAGTACATTTCCACCGAAATCAATTCATAGCTGGAAACAATTCATGGAAATGTTTATTGTTTCTCATGAAAATTATGTTTATGACGAACTCGTTGATGAGATGGTACAAATCCGTAGGCTAATAAATGAATCTAAGAATGATTTCTTTCTAAGATTCATGCATATTTACTGTAGATTTCCTGAAAGGGATGAACCCTTTGGCCAAGAAATATTCAATTGGTTTTCATAGCTCGTCTCGATTTCTGAAGAATGTGATTTGAATGATCAAGCCATCTCCTATTCACAAAATTCAGATCTGACCACAAATGATATAGGGGACATAATCTCCAACCAACACTCCAACACAGCTATGGCAGAATCTTTTTGAGCAATCCTGGACCCCGTAGTCCCAGAGTGTGAACCATGTAACGATTCCCCTTCCAAAAATCGTGATCATATTCTGGTTTGTGATGAACCTCTCATTGAAGAAATCCCACCATCTTCAAAATATGAAGACCTTCATGCACTGTATACAAATTTGTTCGATAATAATCACACACACAAGAAACCTTCTTTCTATGATACAATATACTCTTTGCATTAGTCCTTTAGCGATGGGACATTGAATGATATACCATCTCAAGAAGAGTGTCCAACCTTGATCGATCAAGCACTCATCCTTAACAATACTTCATCCGGAATGCATCCCTTTGAGAGTCATTTGAAATTCAAATTTCCGGAACATGGTGAATCACAATCCGATTTTGATGTCCCTATTTTTGACGATTACTTTCCAACCCCAGAATTGAATAAAAGCATCGAACTATCACTCATTGGTCCTACATAATCTGAGATTTCAGACCTTGATGGACATATGCTAATAGTTGAAAATCTAAAGTATGTAGAGCACCATGAGTTTGTTGATACTTATGAACAAATCACAACAAACGAACAACCCATCACCATGCAAAACACAAGAAACATTGAGTTGATTCAAGAACCTTTTTCATCTCAATCTTCCCTAGAATTACTTATTATTCCTTAGGGGAAAATTCATCAATCGTCCTTGGATTCTATTTCAATGCTCCAACACTCCTCGCTTGATTTGATTGATGCCATAGGAGAGGATTTGGAGATTTCTTTCACTCAATGTCTCCCTCAAACAATCCAACATTATCTCTTCTCTTAGCATGTGGAGTACGTGAAATTTGAACCTAGGGAGATCTACATCGACAATGAGACACGCAAATTTCAACCAATGATTATGTCAAGTACTCGTTATATTACTTTTTCCCTTGGGATGAACAATATCACCCACTCTAAGACTCCCTTACAAAGTAGGTTGCATGCAATTTTCATTCATGAGCCTCATCGGGTATGTACCTCATTGTTGATTTCATTCCAGCAATCATATGATGATAATTGTAAATTTTATGATGGAATTGAGTCATGGTTGGATGAATCTTACATATCTGCATGTACCGTGAATCATAATGTCGCTAAATTTAACTTGTTGAGTGGAAACTTTTTTGAATCAATTATTCATATCCTTCATTTCTCGGTACTTCATTCTCTACAATTTGCCTTCAATCAACATGTGATTGCAGGTTTGGAGTTAATTGATTGGCTTTACTAGCACTATTCTTATACCTAGCTTCCTTTCAGCTAGTGTAGGTTATGTTAGAAATAGGATTAGCATAGTCATCTTACTTCCTTTCTTCCTGCATAGCTTAGATATTTGATTTTATTTTCATTTGAATATCATAGGTTTAGATTTGTTTTTTTTTCTTCAATAAAGACCACCAATTGTCATTAGTTTAATTTGCAGATAGTGGTGATTGCTTTAGTTTAATTTCCTTTTCATCAAAGTTTTCTTCTTTTAGTTAAATTCCCTTCATTTTGTTTCACTAAAATTTTGGCTTAATATTGGTTTTCCTCCATCTTCATGAGGAAACCATGTGCAGGAATTCTTCGAAAGGTTCAATTGAAAAATCCACTTGTCTCGAAAACATTTACCTTGACATTGATAGTTGGGCATCCAGTTACCCCAAAATGTTGAAAGAACATCTGCTAGGAAATTATTTACAGTTTAGCCAAGATTGAGATTGGATTAAAGGAATCAGGTCTGTTGTTCATTTCCTTAATTAGGATGGTGTCTATCGAGCAGAACCCACTCAATCATTTGTGTATCTATGATAGAGGATATTCCTGAGACTTCATGGTACACTTATCTTTTTTTCCCACTCTTAACGTTTGTTTTCAATCACAGGGGAAAGTAATACTATATTTCACATATGGTATACACCTCGAGGAACAGAGTATCAAGTTTTAGTCTCCCTCTGATCTTATCTCAAGTGGTATCTGATATCAAGGATATTGGTCAATAAAATGGCTCTCAAACACATCTCTTTAGGGGAGAATTGGTAATCATGACAGTTATAGTCATTTGTTGTCCAAAAAAAGAGAGATTCCACCAGACAAACCAACATTCAGGCTAAAGCCTACCCTGTCTCATGAAAATTAGAATGGGTGATACTCATGGCATGCTATCATACACCCAAACATATTTTGGTTATCATTTTTAGATTACTGTGGTGAGTATCTTCATAAAAGTTTTCTGAAGATTGATCATAGAAAGACAAAAAGGACAAGAAGGAAAAGATTTAAGGAATATGCACATATTCATAGAATTTAAATTGATCATGCACAATTGGAACTATGGATAATTGAACATGTCATGCTGCAACATCAGTTTGAGAAATGGAAGAAGTGGATATCTCACAAGGCCAAAGCAAAGGAATTTGATGGAAAACAAAGTGGAATTATGGCCAACCCTTTCCCCCTAAAGCACAAGGCTGCACAAATGAATTGGAAGCCTTTAGCAAACCATGATAAGAGGTGCAATTCTCAGCCAACGCTGACATGAATACTTATTTGAATGCAATATTTCGCGTATTAGCTTTCACATGGATTGATAGTTTCAACAGGCTGCAAACTTCTAGTTGGTTGGAATGCACAGATATCCTCTAAGCTGCTAGAAACACTCAATCTACAATTTATTTCTCAGATTTCCTAATTACCTATTTCTGATCATCATGCATCTAAAAGGCTTGATTTTTCAATTGCAGCAAGAAATTGGACCAAATTCATCTCTAACCCTGAATACATCATCTCTCCTAATTTAACATTTTTCTTCCCATTCTTTCATCATCATATTTTCCCTTCAAACCAGTTTGTTTCTTCAATTATATTGTCTTATGATATCTGATTATATCTCATGATGTCCAAACCACTCACCTCTATTTTTTTTTTTTTACAGGCAACACTTTCTAGCTGGAAGCAGGCACGAATCAACTTGCATTTCTTTCCTAGCTCATGAGTGGAATTAGAGGTCTCTGTTTGAAAATGAATCATAACTATTTGGGATGTTGTGAAAACATTTAAACCATCACTGAGCATAGTGGTTAATCAAAGGTCATCCTTGCATATTAGTTGGTGAGAAGATCCTATGTAATGGAGGAACCATACACACACTAAGTATCTCCTCTCATGAAAGGTGAAGTGTCAAAATCTAAATGATAAAAACCTAAAGGGATATTTCTATTTAGCCAGGTGTAGCAAATATACAAATAAATCGCAAAAGCTAGCAGTCATCCCCTATCAGGATAAAAATGCCATAGCTTTCCCCATCCACCAAATGTTAAACATACATTAAATAAGCCAGGAAGGAATGAAAATTTTAAGAACCCCCCCTAAATTTATATGTATAATAAATGGGCGAATCCCCATGATACATAGGAAAAATTGAAGGCTATTTTATCAATAATATAAAATGTATATATAATTTTTTGGTGAATCTTTTAGTCAATTATATAATCTTGTAAGATATTGGCRAATCTTTCACTGAATTATAAAATCTTGTAAAATATTGGCGAATCTTTCACTAAATTATAAAACCTTGTAAAGTCTTAGGGGATCCTGCCTTAATGAGAATTTAGTTCTGTTTTCTTTTTACATACATATCTATGTGATGCACCACCCACTCACCTCCATGAACCCTAATTTCAAAACTGGCATCCCCATACCCACAGCCACAACTGTCCTCATACCCACAACCACAAACTTTGGCTGCTTAACAAAAACCAAATTCAACAACCCAACAAATGCAAAGAAATGCCAATGCCATTCTTGATTGATTAACCCAACATTTTCAACAAAATTCAAACTGAACAGTGTAAGAAACGTTGACACCTTCTGAACCTTCACAATTGGGCCTTAAAATTTTACTTGGAAATATGTGTCACTTAGATTCATTCATACTCCAACAATCCTAAAACCAAATAGAATCTAATCTGATCTACTCCTAACCTAACATACAAAAGTTCTAATATATACATACTAAACTTAGATAACCCACTCTTAATGAAAAGTACCTAGATGGAAACAGACTTGGAGCAACAGATAGATGTGATAATCCCTATTCAGGCCATCAAATGTTTCACGCATGCCTAAAGATGCTATACCAGGCTAACAACTTTTTGTTGCACTCAAGAT
>ML815064.1:131142-149696 GCA_009831015.1 Picea engelmannii
ATTATATGCATATACTTGGTTTGTTCTTGTGTCTCGGGCAGGTACATCACTATTTAGAGGTACTATTATCTCTTGGCAACCTTTGGCTACCTCCAAGAGAGAGAGACCTTCCGAGTAGTTTTCCATCTTTCAGTTTCAAGGGAAATTGGAGCTCCAAGGCAAACAACCCTTTCCACAATGCTAGCTGTAAAAAAAGGTTAAATCAAGAAACTTCATTATCATATTATTGTAGCAAATTGGGGCATGGAATTGTAGATGTTAGCCTGTACTCACAATCTATATCTACTATCATGTGACCTACCACTTTCCTCCCTTTTGGAGGACTCCTCCAAACATCTGAATATGACACGTGCTCCCAATGAAAATCCAATCAAGGTCACAGGCCTGTTGCATGTCAAACAGACCAACAATTATGCAATGCAGAATCGACAACAATGTTTTCAAAGTAAGGACTCCCAATGCCCATGAAACTAGCATGTTGACTGTTGAAGACCTGTTTCCCTGCACCCCCTTCAACAAGACTTGAGCAAGAAGTACTCCTGCTTTGTCTGATCTGAAACATTACAAAGGTATAATATCTTTTTAATTATAGTGCAAAGATCTGAAAATTGGTTAACAGTTCATCCAAAATGTAAGAAGAATGTATAAATGTTTACTTATGTGTGAAATTGACTTTAACAAGAAACTTCAAATTTTTGTTCCTCCTAACAGAGACTTCTTATTATTCATACGTAGCTTAATAGATGTGAAGGCTTTAATTTTGATTGACTGGGTAAGACTTGGGCCTGGCATGCATACCCCACACACATTAGGTGCTTGTGTTCTAGCATGGCTTGGGAGATGAGGGATGTAATCAAGAATATACAAACCTGTCCACAACTATTGCCCATTTGTTATCTATAAAACTTGTTGCAGAAAGCAATGCAGAAGGCCAAGCCAACACAACCACAAGTGTTCTTAGTACTGTTAACATTGCCCCTTGCTTCATTTATTCCGTTGTGATACTTGTAATTGAAATTATAAGTGTGTTACTACCAAACCTGGAAAAATATAGCAACCTGGAAAATTATATCACTACTTGTAATAAGTCTGTGCATTTCATCTTTAGACAGTCCTGATCTTTAGCAAAGGGATGATAATTTACTTGATGTTAGTGAGTCCTATATTGCTGTGCTAATTGCAATCAAATTTTTTGATTCCTAGCAAAGTGCATATTTGTAAAAGGCAGACACAAACATGAAGTTACAACCATTCCATGAAGCCATGTTCTTTCATAACTAAGAACCTTGAAAATTTATTGTCAATGGCTCCAAATACAATGACTCACACAAACAAGAGAAATAAAAAATAAAATGGCTATCTAGAAAAGATGGCTACTAAATGAATCAATGGCATTTAACTACAGTTAGATAGAATGTGAGGAATTTACATATGTAGAAAAAAGTTTACCCTGGAATTTTCATAGACAAAAATCATATAACCATAAACTTGATACGAGTTACAGCCTTATGATAATATAATAATGCTAAAATGTAACAGAAACAACACTAGCAGTGACTCATATTGTGTACAAGGCAACAAGCAATCTTTTGTTTTCCCCTTGCTTGGAGACCACTATGTTTCCCTCAACGGTTATTTTTTTGGCAGAGGATTATATAAAAGAATCTTTATTTTTATAATCTCATAAACAAGATTGTCTTCTACTTTATGTTTTTCTACCATAGAGGGAGAAAACTATATTTATGAATGTTTATTCATAGAGAAAAAGGGGGCAACAAGAGTAATAAAATACAAAGTGCAAAGTTATGGGAGTGCATAATGATGTAGAAATTTCCAATGCAAAATTGTTTTCTCAAGATTTTAATGCAAAGTGCAAAGTTATGGGAGTGCCTAATGATGAAGAAATTTCCAATGCAAAATTGTTTTCTCAAGATTTTAATGCAAAACAGAAATTTCACCTCTTTGACTAAAGGTTTCCCGGATCTTAGCCCTGTGAATTTTCAGCCTTAGGGCTGTTATGAAATAGAGTATAAAACAACAATGGAAAGAGTACAATATTTCACTTTCTAACAGCGCAAACTTCTAGGCAATTCAAGAAGAAAAGTTACCAAACTATCTTGATAAGTTTCATCCCTCTAGGTCAACTTATCACACATAAACCAAATCTGAAAACTCACTTTCACAGCAGTTATAACAGCAGAAATTAAGCCCTTTAATTCAATTATGATGTCAAATCACTCAACAAAATTGTTTTTTCCTTATTTTTACCACTCAAACTCTACCCCAGGTGGAAAAGTCCTAACCTCGGCAGGAGAGCCTAGAGGCACTACAAGCAAGCTATCCACTGTCACCTCAGTACTCTTGCCCCACACTTCAGACTAAGGAAACTAAGCTACTCTAGCCTAAGGGGGAATCCCTACAAGTCAAGATAAGCTAGGTCATTGAGTAAAAATGGGAAATCTCTAACTTGAATTGACAAAGACTTGGTGATTTGTAACTACCCACTCTCAAGGTATAAGGAAATTTTTAGTGAGTAGATCATCAAACCACTAAACTAGAACAAGCTTTGAATAGTAAATTATTTTAGACAAGTGTGCTTATTTATAAAATGAAATTGTGCTTGGAAATGTAATGAAATAGAACTTGCTCAATCAGTCATGGAACAGAGATGCTAGCAAAGTGTGAAATATTTATCCAATGGCACAACAACACTTGAAATTGGATCACAAATTGTGACCATAAGAGTATGGCATTACATCATGTCATTAGAATTTAGGATTAAGGATTAAGAGCCTTATTATCATCAAATGCCACCACATCAAAGAGATCATAACTATGTTTTAGGACAACAAGGATAATTGAAGTATATGTTTATTAGATGAATTTGGTGAATTATCTTGGACAGTTTTTTACCATAAAAACAATGATTCAATAAAGTATTTTAGGACATTCCATATTGTGAAATTGTGACAAGTAAACAGTGAGCGATCCCATATATTCTCAGTACTTCAAAGAATTAAGGAAAGACACCAACATTCAAAGCACAAGGTTCACTGTTACTTGAACAGATTATAATCTTGGAAAAACAGAGATCAAAGGTATATCTTGAAGCATTCCAAAGAATCCAGACTGTGAGAGATGAACAGTGAAATCTTCCAAGTATGACAGTATCCATGAAATTTGTGCACTGTGTAAACTGAGTACCATCAGTGAAAAGTATCAATTCCTTGAATGCTTAAGTGTATGTCTCAATATATATGTTGTGCAAGAAAGTTTGCCATTTCAGATTGGAAAAAAAAAACCATACACCTGCAGTAAACTTTCAATAGCAGTGTTATAGAGTGATTTATTTACCTTGAAGACTAAGTTGGTGCATCTTAAGGAGGACACAAAGAATATTATTATGCTTAAACGCTATTGGAAAGTGATGTAACAAGATAAAAATTTGGACATTATGCAGATTATAAACCCTTATCACACATGTAAAAAGATAAAGTATCAAAACATCTTATGCATCCATATGTTGATATGAAAGTAAAGAATGTTCATTATGCCATAGATATGCCATATAGATAAAGTTTATTTGCATCACTCATAATTCCTACCAATCTTCAATAGTATATATTTGCAACACTTGGGACTCAATGAATTGGTCCTATGTTCAAGCATATTTTGCAACACTTAGGACTCAATGAATTGGTCCTGTATTCAAGCATACTATCATAATCTGAAGTAACAACTTCCTAAGCTATATGTTGAAAAACAAAAAATATATATGTTGCGTTCCTTTCACACCAAGTAGAACCTATATTTTCCATTTCATCGCACTTTCCAAATTTAGAGATGTACATGGATTGTTCACCTTAGAAAGATGGCTATCACAAATTGGGGACATATCCATTTTTGATATTCCCCCTTCTTTTGTGGCCCATATTTTTCTTAATTCTTTCACAATGATATTTAGCATACCTTCCAGATCTTGAATAGGAAAGCTTCCAAATCACAGATAAATAGCAACTTTTCCAACTTCAATTTATTTCAAAAGAGACTCTAGTGGCCTGTAATCCTCAACAAGATTCAAAAAATAAAAGCCTACAACATCAACGTTAGGTCCCCAGTCTTCTAGTGTAACAATCCTGTACTAAAATTTTCAAAAAATGAAAAAAATGAAGTATTTGTTTGGCAGCACATCAAAATCTAGAGATTATGTTCCAAGGAAAAATTTACACATTGGTTTGACAAGAAGTGAAGTTCCTTTCCCAGTTTTGGTGCTATATCAGACTAAGGGCAACTTGCAATGAATCTTAGTTGAAAATTGACTTCATTTCAAGATTCTTTTATTTTTAAATGGGTATTATACATTCTTCCAGATTGAAATTAGAGTGAATGCTCATTGAAGAATTAATTCAATGGCTTATTGGTCAGATATGGTAATATGCAATCTACTACATGATAGGGGAAAAAAACTCCAGATTTTCCATGCTACATTGGACATTGCTCTAATCACATTTTTGTTTCCATATTTTCACCATAATATCTGTGTTCTAAACCCTTTGCAAATGTGTGATGTCATTCTTAAACATACAAGGAAGATAAATTATTCTACTTGAAAGGAATTGGGAAATGTAATATTCTAAGAACTATTTCGCACTCATAATTACCCCTCAATGAAATTTTAATGAAACTTTTGGATGGATTTTGTCTTCACATCCAGACTGTTGGAAACTTCATATTTTACTCCCTGTATTATTCGGAAAAGAAAATGAATGAAGGCTCTATTAGCAACCAGTGCAGACCTTTCAAGCCACAATGAAAAGGTGATTTCTTTAATTAATATCTCTGGGATTGTAGGATGGTTCATGAACCCTCAAAGACCATTTAAAAACATATTAAGTGCTAACATAGCATAGCTTTTAGAAATACTCCAAAGATTTGGTGTGGGCTTTACCAGATTTATGAGTTCACAAGCAATCTTCAGTGATCCTTGAACATTATGTACTATGTATGCAATGGTCATAGAAAGGAGAAACAACTTACCTTTTACCTGAATAGCTTGGGAAGATCTTGGAGTTGTTACACAAAGAACAAATGGTTTCTCTGAAAATGGATATAGCACTTTGTAGTTGTTAGGAATGAAACATGTTCCATGGTCAGATGGCATATTATAAAAAAACATATTCTAAATAATCTAAAGAGAAAATTCTCAATCACAAGTGGATGCGGTAAAAGATTCCAATTTGCCATTGGTAATCAACATACTCGCAAGTATTGTGGTGCAAATCCAAATTTATGGGCTAGTTTAGTACATCATTTTAAGACTGATGCTTCATAATGCAAAACAATGTTCAAAACATTGTTATAATCCTATGACACGAAGCATCAAATTTAAGTGCAATAATTTAAATAGAGCAACAATATTTTGGACCAGTGTAAAATAATAATCAAATTAAATATATGCTTCTAATCAAATTAAGTACTCTGATTAGAAGTGTTGTTTTCTTATATTTTTATGCTTCTTATAGTATACATAAAAGTACATGTTACATCAGTATGATTTAGGTCCCTTACTCAGGAAAGGCGAGAAAAAGCATTTGATTGCAAAGAAAAATATGGACCTCTTGTATCTTTCCTAAGAATCTTAAAATTGGCCTTAACTATGATAGATAATTCTGAAAATCTGTGGCTTGATCTGAAGTTTTTGCTTTGATATTTTCAAACCATACTGTTTCATTCAACCAACATAAGTGAGCCCTAGTAAGTCTGTCTTACCTTATTAGCGTCCAAATTATAACCTGGAGGATTTTAGTATGAAACACTTTATCAGTAGTGGCTAATGGGCTACTTTTATATCTCAAGCAACAGTTCTAATAACTATGCTTGAAGTGGCAACCTTTATCCTATGATTAATCTTTGAAGTTTTAATAAGGCATACCTTGCATACAGTATCAAAGCCAACATCTGTTTCTACGAATTCATTCTTTAAATCGCCTTCAAGTGTGACAGGAACACCAACAACCTAGAAAGTGGATAAGTAACAAAATTTAATGATAGGAATAAAATAAATTAGGACATACACAGTACACAAAAAAAATCATTCAGTTATAGAATACTCCCTTACGGTTGTTTGACATTTTCTAGACTTAAAGTACTCAGCCAATCAAGCTGCATCTGTGTTTGTACTGCAACCTGCCGATAGTGATGGTTAGTTAGATGCATCTTGTTGGTCTTTGTCAGAAAACCTTGCCATGAGTTAATAAGTTCTTCAAATATATTAATCCCTAGAAACAATCCAAAAGGAAAAAAAGCTTTGCCATCTAACTTGCCTCCAACAAAAACTAACCCATCCAGTTTCAACGTTATACATGAGCTTCTAGCGTCTTCCATGTGCTGGAAATCATGTATTTTCTTTGATGACTGCTCCAGAAGATCACTTCCTCCTGTCAACATCGAATTCATTAGTGAAAAGGTTTCATAACATTGCAATCAAGAAAACAGGAAGTATGAACAATCCTATATAAGAAGAATAAAAAATGCCAATATTTTTTTCACATACAAAACCCAATATTTGGCCACAGTAGGATCCCAACTCCTAGGACATGTAACTCAAGGGATTCCCGGGTATATGAGAGAATTGAATCTGGGCCAGTGGAGTTAAACTCCCATCAATTTACTGTTGAACCAGAGCCAAACCAATGAAAATGCCAATATTATGCTCTGTTTTTTGGCCAAAAACATTTTTAAAATCTAGTTCATTGCTACTAAGGGTTTTTTTTGGAAGAAAATATTAATTTCAAGGAACCTAAAATGTTATTAAATGAAGTGAGGAAAGGAAGTTTCATCTCAAAAACTACTAGTGATAAATGATAGACACTAATAGTTGAGGATCATATCCCATTAATCTATTTGATTTCAGATACTTCATCTATTCAATCATCATAGACAACTCAAATAGAACACATGCATCTGATCTCAACTCCTTTACGTTTTTTTTAGTGCAGAAATGTAACTTGATTGTGGTATCTTTTCAACGTGTCATCTGTCACTACCAAAGTGTTCTATGAACATAGACCTTCAATCCCACCTGTTTCACAACTTTCTAGTGTTCAAACCAAATTCAAAAGAAGGAATTGTGCCAGTATTTGCAAAAGTCAGTCAATCTTCAAATTACTAAATAGTAAAATCTAAAGGCTTTTGTGCTTACCCACAAATCCAAAGAGGATACTCTTGTTGTTGTGTGCTTTCAAAGCATAAAAAATCCTTGCTATCACATTGAGGGCACCTGGTGATTCATCTTCCATGCCAAAAACCACTCCAACCCTACCACCATATATTCCAAATACAAACAATTCCAATTCATGTTTTGCCACCTTTGAAGGCCTACTATCCTAGAGCATTAAAAAGAACCAGTCCGTGTTCAAAGAATCACAAGGTCATTTTTGCATGTTATGTTCCATAGAGGAAAATGAAAATCTTTCCCCGCTATTTTTCTACAGAAGTTATTATTTCAGTATGCTATGGGAATAAGCCCTTGATACATGCTTTTGATGACATATAATATTCACATATCTACAGGGAGAACAATATGGAAGAAAATGCCTAGTCTAAACAAGTTTTGACCGTGGAAGAAGGGACCCGGGAGATACTGGAAGAAGAGGCTGGTATTCTTCAGCCAATCACAAGAAAACCCCTTCATGTTATTTCGTTCTGTTTCTTATTTGTGTTTTTTATAGAACTTCTTTAGGAATGATGCTTTGAGTCGTTGCCAGGACCATAAACTAGGGGAAAATACCTTTGAATTGTTTCCATTACCAGAAAATGGGGGCGAAAAACCTCTAAATTGTTTCCATTACCAAAAAATGGGGGTCAAAAACCTCAAAATCATTGTCGTTACCAGAAAATTGAGACGAATGAGAGGATCTGGTTCAAATTTTAAGGGGCAAAAATGGATTTCCATGCTTTTCCCTCACAAATATATGTGGGCTAAGATTTATATATATATATTTTTGAAAATAAATTTGGGGCTATATATATTTAAACCCAAAAAACCTCTTTATGTAAACAATTCGCCCATCCAAAATTCCAAACCTCTTAATTTCTCCCATCGACGAAATTTTGCCCCTAAAATCACCTATGCAGGCTAGCTAATGAGCGGAATTAGGGGTCTCTGTTTGAAAATGAATCATAACTATTTGGGATGTTGTGAAAACATTTAAACCATCATTGACCATAGTGGTTAATCAAAGGTCATCCTTGCATATTTGTTGGTGAGAAGATCCTATGTAATGGAGGAACCATACACACACTAAGTATCTTCTCTCGTGAAAGGTGAAGTGTCAAAATCTAAAGGATAAAAACCTAAATGGATATTTCTATTTAGCCAGGTGTAGCAAATATACAAATAAATCTCAAAAGATGGCAGTCATCCCCTATGAGGCTAAAAATGCCATAGCTTTCCCCATCCACCAAATGTTAAGCATGCATTAAATAAGCCGGGAAGGAATGGAAATGAAAGTTTGAACATACATGGGGACATGCAGATATCTCCGTCAGGGCTATGGACACTTGCTGGTAGTGGATCAAGGTTTGTGATGTCATGGTGATTCCATCGTGGCTATGGATTCTCACAGGTAGTGGAGAAACACTTGCGAGATATCTATATAAGCAGCTGGTGAAAAATCTTTATTTATCCCAAACATGTACCAGCCCCAAGATGGAGATACCAACCCAAATCGTCGGCACAGTTTAAGGAAATAAACTTCATCATCATTCATCCTCCATCTACAGCAGACGAGCTCTGCTAGCCGAAATGCAAGCATCACTAGTGATCCCACCACGATGGAATCATTCAGGTAACTGTTTCGCATTATTCCCATAATTTTTTGAACTTAAAATTAAATTTCATGACCTAAAGCATTTGAATAAGAAAGATGCCTATTTGTTGTGCCCCCACAACATCCTCCTAATTTTCTTGTCTTAGCCTCTATCCAAGACAAGAAATTGGGCCCCCCTTTAATTATTCCAATCGGAACCCTTGCACTCTCTCTCTCTCTCTCTCTCTCTCTCTTGTGCAAATAGCTACGCCCAAGTTCTCCTCACCCTACCTCACTTTACCACTTCTGGTTACTCCACGGATCACTTATACCCAATGATCTGCACTTCAGTGAGTCCCCTCTTCCTGCGCTGATACATAGTGTTCTTACGTGCACAACCTTCTTCCACGTTTGCATTGACACGCCATTGGTTTTCTCATCAGTTCATCATCTACCTCCATTTGAACTTGGCTAACACGCTATCATGCTTCTTCCAAACCTCACAGACTCACATATTCATCATCAACGAAATTTGCATGATCAATGTTGTCTCACCGATATTGGTAACATTATTATCGTGTGCACACCTTTCACCATCTAACCCACTTCTACTCATGTCCCGCATCACATAACAATGACGCTCTCTCCCTTTCGCTTCATTACATTGCTTATTAACGAGGTTCACCTTTTCATCCCGACATGCTACCCATTGATAAGTTTCCCTCTCATGTCGCAAATGCATCAGCGGAAGGATGTCAACCCCTCATCGTCGTCGAGCACATTGAGGAAAATCCTCTTCCTCTCGCCAATGCTGATCATGTCAGCATAGCCCACTTTTTCCTTGAGGCTTATCTCATCCCCCTCCCAGCTCAAATCCCTTCTTGTTTCGTTCATTAGTCAAACTCCTTACATTTCCAATGATTAAACTCTTCATGCCTAGCTAGACAGTTGGTCATTAATTGCCTATCTCAACTGATTCACTTCAAATAATAGTCATATTCAAGTTTTAGTGTTCCCAATGGATTTCTTCGCTCACATGGTACTAGTTGGTTTGTTTTACATTTTTGGATGTTAAAACTAAATATTCATTGTGGAATCCTCACCTAGCATCATATGGTTAATCACAACACCTATAGGTCTTGTGTTTGTTCTAAAATTTACTTGGGGAGAAATTTGGTCCTTTCAGCTCCTAGAGAGTGCTAAGAGCATTAGATGTCAGTTGGAATTTTTGGAGGATTTATAACTTTGTGTTATTAATGCATAACATCATTATTAATGGATGGATCAGGATCTTGTACATCACAAATGACCTAGCAACTGACGAAATTAAATTTGGATGAATCACCAACAAACACGAGACTCGAACTTCCATTAAAAAATGCCTTTGGGCGCAATTTTTCAACATCCATCAAAGTAAATGTTTCATCTCCTAAACAATATAATTATATTTTTCTCTCCATTATGATTCCAACACAACTAATGGAATCAAAATTCGAGTTCTGAAAGTGCCAAAACGATCATTTAGGATTTCTTGCCAAGCAAGCCTCTATAGTCGGGCCATAATTAGAAATGGATCCACTCAAATGATAGAAAAACATGTTTATCTTGATATAAATTTTTCTATGTGCTCTCTACGTTACAAAAAACAACACCTCAATCGAGCATCGTATGAGGAAGTTACGAGCTTTTGAACTCAAGCTCTCATTGTCTCTTGCCACTTCGACACTTGGAATTTTTCCAATTTTTGTTTTCCCCGGAAGGAGGAGTTATATTCAACTCTTTTGATATGCTCATAGGAGTTTCCTTCAAATCCTTCTAGCAAGTTCATGGAAGTTGTTAAGAAATCCTCCGAGCAAGTTCAAAGAAGTTGTTAAGAAAGCCTCTGAGCAAAAGAGAATTGTCTCTCGTAAATTGACCATAACTTTTGACTTGAGTGTCCGTTTTGTGACTTATTTATACCATTTTAAAGGTATTTCATAGATATACAACTTTATAGCTATGTTATTTGAGAAATTCCTATTTCATGGTACACTTATTCCATTTCGGAGAAGTTACCATCAAGGTCGAAGGAGTTAGTTCAAATTCCTCCGAGCAAAAGAAGAATGAATTTAAAAAATGGTCATAACTTTTGACTCGGGCGTACTTTTTGCGACTTATTTATACCATTGGAAAGGTATTTATGAGCTCTATAACAATATAGTTATGTGATTTAAGAAATTCCTAATGCATGGTACAATTATTCCAGTTCAGAGGAGTCCCCTTGAACTCTTTCGAGATGCTCAGAGGAGTTCCCTTCAACTCTTCCGAGATGCTTGGAGGAGTTTTCTTAAAATCCTCTGAACAGTTCGACAAAGTTGTTAAGAAAGTCTCTAAACAGGTCGGAGGAGTTTCCATCAACTCCTCCGAGCAAAATATAAATTTCCTTTGTAAAATAGTTGTAACTTTTGACTCGAGTGTCCATTTTGTGACTTCTTTATACCATTGGAAAGGCATTTCATAGCTCTACAAATTTCTAGTTATGTGAAAATTCATAATGCATGGTACACTTATTCCAGTTTTGAGGAGTTACCATCAAGATCGGAGGAGTTAGTTCAAACTCCTTCGAGCAGAAGAAGACTGGCTTTCGTAAAATGGTCGTAATTGTTGACTCGGGTGTCTGTTTTGCAAGTTCTTTATACTGTTGGAAAGGTATCTTTGAGATATAAAAATTATTAGTTATATGATTTTAGAAATTATTAACCTATTGTATATGTATTTTTGTATTAAGATATAACAACTTATTGACAGCCTCAAAGAACACCATAACTCGACCTCGAGCGGAGGAACCATGAATCGAACTCAGGGAAGTTTATAAGTGATACTTAATTTATCATATGCCCCATTTATTTTCATTCAAATTATTATTCTTGACAGTTGATCTGAATTTACTCTCATCTATTGTATGTTGAATGTTGTCAGGTATCAAGCAAAGGAGGATCGTGCTGAACATTCTCACAATGAAATCTACAACTAAAGATGATGAAGGAGAAATAAACAAAGAAAGTATCATGAAAATGTATGAAGCATGGACCTAGAAAATCCATGACGATCGACTGTCAAAATCAGGACGACGAAGATGCCCCCACACCCAAAGCCAGTCTTCATGATGCAAAAGACACATATGGCCGAAATCCATGTCGACCCACTAGAGCTAGGAGACAAATTCAAAATTTAACCATTGTCCTTATTTCTCATCATTACAAAGAGGATGAGGAAAAACATTGGAAGATGAAAGGTCACCGAGGGAGACGAAAGGCCAAAGGTCTTATTGAACCTCAATAAATACTAGAATAAAACCCAGAGAAATGGATTTTTAGCTCTTCAAACATTGTACACCTCTGAACTACTTTGGGAATATAGTGTCAACTAAAATTGGAGAGTTTTCCTAAGAGTTTTCATGTACTATTGTTGAAACTTTTAATAGGGAGAAGCCCTTAGGGCCAACTTTTGACTGAGAGGAATCGCATGTGTTTTTTTGCTGTGAACTATTTGACGTAGAATGTTTGTTTTTCACATGGGATGTAAGAACATATTTGTTTATGGACTATTTTGATGCAATATATGTCTTCTTGCAGTTTTGTCATTCTTTCTTATATTACATGTCCTGAGCGAATGAGCTGCTAATGTATGTGATATAGTGACTTAGACTATTCTGGTTATGTATTCATGTGTATGTGTTATCTAACTTTATTGCTTCATTTCAGTTGTCTGGGTGAAGCTACTGGTAGAGTTAGTTTCGTGCCACAACTCATTCACTTATGTTAATTCGCTCTTATCTAGGATAGGTTAGATTAGAATGAGATTAGACCTACATTTAGATAGTATTCATCTACATCTTCCATTTTCAAAACCACCCATCACTCGCCCTCATCGATGGACCGGGCCGCAACCTGTAGAACCAAACCAACAATGGTTTTTAGGCCAAAATCCATATGGGTTCTCTATTCCAAACAATGATCGTTCTAATTGGGACTTCTTACCGGAAATAACCCCTTACTATTGTTGGGCGAATTTGGACCATCAACAGATACCCACGGAATTCAATCTTATTGTTATTTTCTGTACAAAAGGATTTGGTGATGATCAAGTTGCTAATGAGAAGCTGAGCCTGAAACAAAGTGAGGTGAAACTGAAAGAGAAAGGTCAAAATATGATATGAAGCTACAGGAGCATTGTTTAGAACTAGATTTATGCTCATAATTGCAGGAAAATTAATTTCCGGTAACGATAGTTGAGGGTCCATTTGAGGAAGGATTAAGGGAGTGGTTTAATGTTGGTAGCTTAACTAGCCTACCAGTGTTACTGGCATCAATTGGTATCATAGCACATTAGTTCTCTTGGGAAAAATAAATTGAAAGTGATTAGCATCAATGAATAATTTCGGTAGTGGGATTGTACAGAATGGTAGGAAAAAAAATCAGAGGCGCAACAGAAGCCTGAGAATGCAGTTTCAGAGTTATAATTGATTGATCCAACCTAAGGAAGATTGTGGAAGACAGAGGAAATGATATCTTTGGAATATCTCATAAGTATGTGTTTTTAATTTAAATTTCTGGTCTAAAAATAATTGTGTTTGTAGATTGATAGTAGCGAAGTACAACATGGGAGTTGTGAAGAGAAAAGGTATAGAAGCTTGTGGCAGAGACACCAAGGTAGATTATTGAGAAAGGAGAACAATATAATTTCTCATAGAAAGTGAAAGTGAGCAATTTGAATTACATAAGCATGTCAACATTGAAAGTTGAAGAGAAGACGTGCTCAAGAGAGGTTATGTGGAAAAGAACCAAGAGATATGCCAAGAGGATGACTTGGTATGGGTGAAAAGTGTAAGACTTGTTGCAGAAATATGGGAGAGGCTTGTTGCATCTCATAGGTAGGAAAGGATCATCCACATAAGGAAGTAGAGATGACTATTGACAGTCATGAGAGAAGCCACAACAGAAAGAAGAAGAATTCCAAGGCTAATGGCATGGATAAGATGTTTAAAGAGGATTTTGACAAGGAACTTGTTGATATAAATGCAAATGTGAATGCATTAAGAAAGTTGCTAGAGGAATGAGAAAAGGACCAATAGTATGGTTGGGAAGTAAAGAAGAAGAAGGTGAGATGGAACCTATTATAGGTAAAGTTGAGACAGAGATCAAATGCTCAATTGAGGATAAAAGAGATCAAAGGAGATGAGCTACAACAAAGGAAAATTGTTGAAGATGAAGTTATTTGTGAACTAGAGAAAGGACCAATCCTTGGAGAGAGTGATGAATATGATGAAGGAATATCTACAAAATATATTTTAAACTACTTGAAAAAGTCAAATCAACAAGAAGACTTCATGCTTGAAGCATCAAATGAGGCCACAAAACCTTATATTTTTTAGACTAATGAATTGTGTGTGAATGTAGGTTTAATGGGTGAGATACAACCATTAAAAACTATCACAAAGATGGAGAAGAAGAAGAATTTGAATTATGTTATAAATGGAGAAGTTGAAAGAATGTATGTGCAAAATATGGAAGATGATGGACAACTATTAAAACTTGTCATAGAGATAGAAGAGAGTGGACATAATATGATTTCCATTCCAAAGGAAGATGAGACTATGTGTTCTAATGAGAATCAATAGAAGGCAGTTTCTGAAGGTAATTTGGAGCAGTCTGTTTCAACAACAACCAGAATGGATTTGTCCCACAAAGACAACCAAATATAAGACAAGGAAAAAGAACAACATGAATATGAATTGCTTATGCCCAAAGACAAAGATGAAGACTTCAAGGAAGAAATAGATATTTTGGAAGGATGGTTGACATATGATACAAGTTTTGAGTATAATATGGAAATGACAAATTACAAGCAAGGTAATTTTGTTGATTTAATTAGGGATTTGAATTTCTTAGAGAATAAATTAGAGGTTCAAGGAATACATATTCAAAATGAGAAATTGAATCTAGATGAAGGAGAAATTGTCTTGAAATACAATGAGGAAAACACCACAAGGTAGAATATGAAGAAAATCTTAGATAAGAGTTTTATAACTCTCGTGTAAGAAGAGGATATACAACAACAAAGGATAAGTGACAACAATGAAATTTATCCAAAGACATAGCTGAATAAGGAGATTGATGGATTGTGGATGTTGATGAGGAGAATAACCAAGAGAAGACACAATAGAAAAAAGAGGACAACTAACAACAAAGTTCCGTTGACTGAAAGATTTTGCATCAAAAAGAGAGTGGACAACTACACCATAAAGTTTGGAAACCTGAAAGGCTGAAGAAGACAACAGAAGTAGAACAAAAACAAGAAGAAGTAGATGATCAGTTACAATACAAAGTTTGGGAACCGGGAAAAATGGAGACAAAGGATATGTATGACCAGGAGGTCATAATTCTTTCTACTATTGGAGTCTGATTTAGGAGCCTCTACTCTCGTATAAATATCTAAGTGTTGATCAAACCATGAGGTCTTGATGTTATCCCAAGGAGGGGTTGATTGTAAGTTCCTTGTAAAGATATTTGGATTTTCTCATAGTTAGAAAGCATAGATTTAGAAGGTTTCAAATTATGATTAGGTGTCATTCCAGGTAGTGAGTCATCAGGTCAAGGTGATGATTCATTATAACTAAATCCATAATTGTTGGCAGCATTCGAAGGATCAAAAGATCTAAAGCTTAGCTGGAAGAATATAGTAATATGTTTTAATGATTCATTGGTTGAGATAGACCCAGACTTTCATTTTAGGAAACRWTTGCTTGAGTTTAGGAAACAGTTTCAGAGATTTTAGGAAGTGGACTTAATGACAACAATGTAATTGAATACAAAATTTGGAATCCCTACATTTCCTAGAGTCCATTTGAGATGAATCCTATATACAATAATGACAACAATGTAATTGAATACAAAATTTGGAATCCCTACAACTCCTAGAGTCCATTTGAGATGAATCCTATATACAATGACAAAATGATTGATTACAAATCTAATATTGATGGGAAAAATTGGTTCATTTTTTAATACAGGAGCCTCTACTCTCGTCTAAATCTCTAAGTGTTGATCATACCATGAGGTCTTTATGTTATCCCAAGGAGGGATTGGCTGTAAATTCCTTGTAAAGATATTTGAATTTTCTCATAGTTAGCAAGCATATATTTATACGGTACCAAATTATGATTAGGTGTCATTCCAAGTAGTGAGTCATTAGGTCAAGGTGATGATTCATTATAACTAAATCCATAATTTTTGGCATCATTCGAAGGATCAAAAGATATATGGCTTAGCTGCAAGAATATAGTAATTTGTTTTAATGAGTCATTGGTTGAGATAGACTCAAATTTCCATTTTAGGAAACCGTTGCTTGAGTTTAGGAAACAGTTTCAGAGTTTTTAGGAAGTAGTTAATGAGCTGGAAGTATCATCTGCTAAGAATATGTTGTAAGCCCAAGGGAAATAGGGATGATGATTCAATGTATTTTTCATAGGAGGTTGGGTTCAAAGGTTGGCTATGCAATGTTAAGCCAAGCCTGTAGAACGCAGTAGAGTAGATCATAGTTTTGTTATGAGCATGTATAGAAGTTCCATTTTATTAATAGAAGAGGCATCTTCTCCATAATTATGTATTGTTTTCAGTTATTTGTGCGAATTATTGAAATTGTGATGAATAATGGTTAATTCATGTGGTTAATTAAGTCCATACATAACCTAATACAGGTACAAAGTAATTCTATAATTTGAATGAATGTATGTGAATATGGACTGGGTAGAATTTCCTTGTGAATTTCTAGTCATCGAGACCTTCAAAGATTGAATGAGATTTATGGAATGGTTATCGAATTGGGTAGAACCTTTAAGGGATTTCAATTCGACATCAGTCTTTAATGACTTCGAGAAGTATTGAGAAGACCTGTGGATATTGAGATTTAAGCCCAACACAAGCATTTGGAGAAATTGAAGGAAATAACACCTAACCTGTTTAATGAGGTCGTAGTGGAGAACTAGAGCTCCATTGGTCAAAGAAACTGGAGGGATGGAAACTTCCATGGTCATCATACACTGGAAAATCGCCAACATGCAAGCATACGCTATACCCAGTCGCAAAACTGTGATGAAGAGTTGAAGGAAAGTATGTTGGAGTTACTTCACACACACCTAGGATTTATTTTTTCAAAGGTTTTTCCTATGTTTATTAGTCATTATTCAGTCTCATATATTCTAGGAAGAATATTCCTCTAGGAGAATATTCTCTTCAGTTTTCACTTTGAATTTGACTAGTTGAGTGGAGTTTAGATGCTACATTGGTTTTATCACCATGTAGCATTGGGATCATCACTAGACTAGCACATTACTCATTATTCCATGATCTCCTCTTCACTTCACTCTGTTTCAGTCAGTTAACTGAAGACTGATAGACTAGTTAACTCAGACTAGGTGACAGTTCACTCCTGTAACAACTCGAGAGACTAGACTAGGTGACAATTTACTCCCGTAACTGTTGATGTGTGTCTAGATCACTCTAGACCACCACTATGGCGCATTAGTTACTCATGTAGCCTATATCTATTGTAAATTATTCACTCTTTGAGTGTGGAATACAGTTAATGAATAATTCTTCCATTCTTTCTCTCTTGCTTCTTCTTTCTCACTTTTTCCTTGCAAATGTGTGTGGTATTTTCTAGCTAGATCTATTCTATGCATGTTAAACACATTTACATGGTATCAGAGCTGACGGACTGCTAATCAAAACCTACACCAAATTATTTTTTCAGGTATTGAAGATTGAAGAACAAAAAAAGATGGATTATTCGCCGACAATACTTCTCACGCCTCATAACTATCTGGAGTGGAAGCCAAAAATTTTGATTTTTCTCAGATGCAGAGGCTTGTACCAAATAACTATGGCAATGGAAGTAGATCCTGATTCCGCCGATGAGAAAAAACAATTTTCTCAATTTACAAGATATGGCCATAGGATGTATCCTCTGGTTTATTTCTTCTAAAATTCTCCATCAAGTATATTATGACTCACAAGAATAAACTCCAAATGAATTATGGACCAGATTGGAGGTTCTATTCGGGAATAAAGAAGATTGTGAATATTTCATGCAGGAGGTTGAACAGATAAAGCTAGAAGAGAAGCCATCAGAAGATCAAGCCTCTTAATATGAAGAGCCTTCTACAAAAGTATTTACACAAATTTGTATTCCATTAATTTAAGATGATGTCTACTCCATTTTAGATTTGTTTTCTGAATTTCATGTGGAATATATATGGCATGCATCTTGGGGGTCACATGCAGAAACTTTTCCATGCACAATGCATGCATGTCAGGAGACAAAAAGGGAGACACGCACATTAGACTCAATTATGATATTTTATGAGAAAAATTTGCAGAAACAAATTGTATATTTGAATTCCTCTCGGGAAAATATCCAATTTCAAAAAATAAATTGTCCAAAACGGAGTCCAGGAAGTGAAGTTATGATCATTTTAAAATCAACAAAATTTCAGCATTTTTTCGGAAACGGCTGCACGATTTTCAAAGTTGCATCCAAACTTTATTTGGATCTTATTCATTACAAGAAGAGAAAGTGGATATGTGTGGACATATCAATGGTGCATCTACTTCATCAAATCCATGCAGACATCTACATCTTCAAAAATCTTCAACGAGCACAAAGTTGCACAGTTGCGAGGTCTTCTTGGAGTGAAGGACAGGG
>ML815064.1:153249-167662 GCA_009831015.1 Picea engelmannii
AATTCTAGTTGTGGAGGGTGCATTCTTGGAGCTGGGCCAATTTATTTTGTGGGAATACATTTTTTTTGTAAGTTGGAATTTGTATTAGAGCCTGCTAAGAAGTGAGAGTTACATCTATCATACTGTCCCAAGTGGTTGTGGCACTTTTCCCTGGTGGGAAAAAAAAGCAGCCATGCAGCCATTAAAGTTCACAGTAACCATGCAAGACTTAAAAAGTTGAAGTAAACCTGAAATGTACAAAACTAGTTCTAAAAATCCACACAGGGCAATAATAGTTCCTGCTAGACTATCCATACCAAGACACAAAACTGATACGAGCTAAATCGGCAAAATCCTAGAATTGAGATGTTTCACAAGGCAGAGAACTTGTGAAATAAACTATCTGGATGCATGAACCCAAAGGAAACCTGAGCGAGAAGTGGTTATCCTGAGCTAGGGTCAAGTCGCTTCTCGTGCCTTTGGTCTTGCACGGTTTCCCTGCTTGGCGCACCTATGTTCAAAATAGTTTTCCTAAGATACTGTAGAAGAGTCGTCATGTGTCCCTCATGACGTGTCCATTATTCTTCTCTGTGTTGCATTGTAGTGATGGCACCCATGATATCCTCCATCGCTCACTTGATGGCGTCCAAAGAGTCTGTGATAGCTTCCTTCCCAGCACGACGGGTGCAAATAGGAGGCGATGGAGGTGGTAGAGGTAAATTAGATGAGGAGGTGGGGGATTTGGGAGAGGGGAGGGGAGAGGATGAAGAAGAGAAAGGGACAGACAGAGCGGGGGGAGCAGAGGGGGGTGGAGGGAGAGGCGGAGGTGGAGGCTGGCGGGGGGGTGACGGGCTAAGTTTTGGTGCGAAGCCTAAGGAGTTTCCTTGGCTGTCAAACCATTCGAATCGACAGGTGTAGGGAGAAGACAAAGGAGGTAGATCTGGAGAAGTGGCCTGGTCGGGAGAGTGGTCCAGGGATATGACACGAGGAGAATCTAGGGGATGCTCTGGGGTGGAGGCACGCGCAGGGTCTGGAGGCAAGCTTGGAAGAGCCTGTCTATCTCATCCTCTCGCACCTCTTCCTCTTGCAGTGTACCAGGATGCCCCCCATTTCAATTTTCCTCGAATTTGTAGCATGAGGAAGATCAAATGAGACCCAAGAAGGAAATCTAGAGTAATGTTATGCAAGGGGCTAGAAGTGAACTAGAGGTAAGAGCCACAACTAATCGGAGGAGGAGAACAGAGCTCCGAGGGCCGAGAGCACCAAGAAAAATCAATCTAGAGACATAAAACTAAACCATTTTTCATAGGAGGCCAAGACTCAGGAGGCCAAGGGCTCAAATGAGCCATGTCATTCCCCATTGCTGGCCTAAATCCACTGAACTCAGAAGGACGATGGGGTTGGGCCTTCGGCCATCCCATATCCATAAATTCTCCCACAATCTGGAGCGCTATACCATTAATTTGGTTTGAGTTCAAATGAATGCAAAGATGTCGAGGCCGATGAATTAAAGGCATGGAGTAATGGTGGAGGTGGGTGCGGGTTGCGCTGGCTCGAGGTGGCAAGATATGTGGCCAAGTGTCTGCCTGTCTGGCCATCCATCTGTCATCTCCAATGTCACCCCATCTGGGGTTTTGTGGGCATAATTTATTTTGTTAGAGGAGGGGAAGATTTCTCCATTATTGAGGATGATTTTTCTGCAACAAAGCTATACCGTTTGATGCATGTTATTTTTTTACTATGTCGAGTATATTTTATTTGTGGGGATTTTTTCTTACCCTCATTCTTACGATCTGTAACAGGCCATAATTTAATTAAATAAAATAATCTCTTGTGTGTGACATTCCTTTATTGTTATATAATTTTTCTTAAGATATTCCTTGGGTATTTAGTTGTGATGTTTTGTATGCACAATGAACACTTAAATGGCATTGAAACCTTTCCCAACCATCAAAACTTCATGTGGAAAAACCAAACATCAAACACTAAAATCATTATAGTGGAGTAGAACCTACAACCTAAGTGTTTGACAAAAGTCATCACTCAGAAATACTCATAAAATGCTACAACAATGAGGGAAAAATTGTGACAGCAGTTGGTAGGGTCATTACAATGGTATAAGAGCCTTAATCCTTCCATCCAAAGGGGGTTTTCTATTTCATGAGGTGTTAAGACAGGGCATACATTACCTACATAAGTAGAAGGAAGAAAGGATCAAAAAACATATTTCAATCATGTTTAGAAGAAGAGGACCAACCAGAAGCAGATAAAGAGGGAGACATGGGGGATAACAATGAGAGACCTGAGGATAGTTTCATCCATATCCTAAATGATTTATCCAAGGGGAAACACCAACTGGTACAAATCATGAAAAAATTAATTACCATAACTCAAGAAAATTTAAACCATGTGAGTAACAATAGTGCAGGGGGTTCCAATGGGAACAATGGGAATCATGCAGAAGGAAACAAAAAAAATATCCCTTCAAAAAACCACACTAGGAACACTAGTAGAGTGATCCTAGACCTCTTTTTCCTTATTTATTGGGGGATAAACAAACATGAAATCAAGAGTAGCCAAGACAAGGTGCCGATTTTAGTGATTACTTGAGGGAGTACTAGGTTCTTGGTGATGAGTTCTAGGAAGCTATGTCATTGCAAGACTATTGTACTATCAAATAGTACAAGAATAGATCCAGAGATTTCAACTGGGGTCAACAAAATGTGGATCTCATGAGAAAGGTTGGGAAGCTAACCATTCCTTCCTTTGATGGTTTGAACAAGTGCACAACTAGAGCATGAGTTCAGAAGCTGGACACATACTTCCAACTCAACCATATGATGGAGGAAAAAGTGATTAAATTCACTACCTTGCATTTGTATGGAGAGGCCTACAAGTGGTGGTACCATGGATTGGTCACTATGGGTACCATGAAGAGGCCTATGAGTGATGGTACCATGAATTCCCACATTACAGAGTTCCAGAGCCTTGCAGTCATGGTGAAAGATATATCCAAGCAGAGGCTAGTTATGTTGTTCATGGAAGGATTATTCAAGCCACTGCGTGGTTGGGTTAAATCCTTCAAACCCGAGTCTCTACATGAGGACATCATCAGGACACATGACATGGAGGATGCGGTCCCAAAGAAAAAACCTTTCTCAAAACCTTTCATTCCCCAAAAAAACAAGGATAAGAAACCTCTCAAGAAGGAGTCAAGTAGAAAGGAGAAGTTGGATGAGATGACTCATAATGAGTTGAGAAGAAATAATATTTGCTTCAGTTGAAAAGATCCTTGGGATTTGGGACAAAAGTGTGTGGGGAAGAGAAATGAAAACTATATAGAGGTGCACTCAAATAGTGAGGAGGAAGAGGAGGAAGCTACATAGGTACATGGAAACGAGTAGGGAGACTCGAGTGATGAGAAGCCTTGTGTGGAGGCCAAGGGTAGGACTATCACCACTCTATCAGGCACCCCTAGATACTACACTTTCAAAGTCATAGGATTACTACGGGGACAACGTGTCACAAGTTTTATTGATGGTGGGGTGACCCGCAACTTCATTAATGTAGAGTTGGTGGCCAAGAGATGCATTGCTACAAATGATTTTGACGAGTTCAATGTGTTAGTGGCTGATGGATTTAATATGACATGCACATGAAATATTCCAAGGTTGGATGTGACATTGGGAAACTATACCTTGACCAATGATTTTTATGTGGTTGATTTGGCGGACACCAATATAGTTTTGGGTGTTCAATGGATTCATTACTTAGGGGAAATTACGATGAATTACCAGGTAATGGAGATGAAATTCAATATAACAAATGACAAGAATGTTGTTCTGAGGGGCATGTCAAATGGTGGCCCTAATATTGTGTCAACCAAAAGGATGGAGGATATTCTTAGACATGGGAATGGAGCATGTGCAACCGAGTGCTTGATTACAACTCAAGAACAATAAGAGGGTCGACAACATCATCATGTAGATATTAAGGCATTATTGAGTAAGCATGGCAGGGTGTTTGGATAGATACCTTCAGGGAGACCTCCTAATAGAGGATTTGAGCACACCATTGAGTTTGAGGAGGGAGAAAAACATGTGGTCAGTACTCCCTACAGGAATCCAAAGAAACTCAAGGATGAAATTGAGAAGTATATTAAGGAATTGTTGGATATGGGAAACATTAGACCTAGCTATAGTCCATTCGCTTCTTCCATAGTGTTGGTGAAGAAGAAGGATGGCACCATAATAATGTACTTTGACTATAGAGCCTTGAATAAGAAGACCATAAAAGACAGGTACCCCATTCCCAGGATCGATGAGTTATTAGATGAGTTGCATGGGGCCATTTAGTTTTTGAAGATTGATCTTCAATCAGGGTATCACCAGATCAGAGTTGGAGAGAAGGATATCCCCAAAACTGCTTTCAGGTTCCATTATGGCCATTATGAGTTTCTGGTCATACTGTTTGGGTTGAACAATGCACTAGCCACATTTTAGTCCTGCATGAACCACATCTTCAAGAAGCAGTTGAGGAAGTTCTTTTATGATATTCTTATATACAACGGGACATGGGAGGAGCACTTGGAACATTTAGATGATATTTTGAGCATCATGGAGGATCGTTCGTTATATGCCAAGGAGTCAAAGTGTGAGTTTAGTATGATAAATATCTTATACTTGGGTCATGTGGTCAGTGCCCAAGGAGTACATGTACATAGGGAAAAGATTCAGGCCATATTGGATTGGCCACCGCCTAAGAACCTTACACAAATGAAGCCATATATGGAGTAAAAAAGAGAGTTTTTACCTCATTTTGACAATTTACCTTTGTGAAGACTTGGAGAGCCCTTTTCTTGTCAAAATTTGGAGCAACGATTGTGGATATTGGAGGCACAAATATTGCAACTTTCAGCCACCAAGTAAGAGGTTGGATCACAACTTAGAAAACCCATGTTTTATTTTTTCATTTCATTCATTGTTTTGGTCGTGGCAAGCCACAAAATTTTTGAGACTGTGCAGTTGCGCCTAGGCTTCTTGTGGGGGGCGACCAAACAATTTGGTCGCTCTATGTAGTGTAGGAAAGAGTGACCAGTCGCTCCTAAGATTAATTCAAGGAGCGACTAACCAAAATGGTCGTGATCGGTCACATTGTCTACCAAAGAGGGGTGTGATCGAGCAAGATGGTCGAGACCGATCACTCTATCCGCCAAAGAAGGGTGCGACCGAGTGGAGTTTTTCCATTTTTGTAAAAAACATTATGAATTTTCTTTGATGATTGGGTTCTAACAAAATTTTATGGTGTCTTTGGTAGGTGTGGACACAATGTTGGAGTGGAGGGAACATGAGCATGAATTGAATGACAATGTTGCTATGGATGATCCTCCTACTTTGGATGCTTTGCGAAAATGTGGGTTGTTGAAATTTTTCTTGTGTCAAAACATGTGGGCCCAACCTACTATACTACAAACTTTGGTTAATATGTGGGATCCAGACAAGAAAAAATTCATTGTACGGAATTAGATATTTACATTAGAGATGGAATATATGTACTTCCTGACGACATTGTCCCGTCATGGTGCTACGGTGGTTCTGGTGGGTGGAAAAAGAGGAGGCATAGATTGAGTAGATGATTATGTGGCATGTTATTGTCACCCTAGGACACATAAGAGAAACAATAAGATGCCAATTGGTCAGGTGGTGAACCTTACCTTACGCACTGTCTTGTTCACCGTTACATGGGCGACAGGGAGTACAAGGCCTCACTTGGATTCAAGGAGTCGGGTGGATTATGCAGAGATGAGTTTATCTCCCATGGTGTACAATTGATGTGCAGCCGTTCTGGCGAATATGAAAGATAAATTGACCAAATGCAGGTTGGGACGACATAAACAATTTGGCTCTGGATCCATATTTTTATCTTTCTTCTTTGAGCGGGTGCCGACATCATGTTCATGGGATGTAGTTCCATAGGCTAGGTTCAGGGATCTGACGATGAAGAAATGGGCAAATATATTGTCCTGACTCGGGGGGGGAACACAGTTTCAGTTTGATGCGAAATTTTTTCGATGGTGGGATCGACAAATAATAGCAGTGGATGACTACTTGTATCATGGTGTTGACTATTGTGATGATCCCAATATGTTTCTCCCCGAGGGGGAAAGGTTCAACGATGAGTTTGGTAAGAGAGATAAATTTACAGTATTTTTGGTATTTTTAATGTTTTTGCGATTTTTTTATATATAATTTTTTTTTGTGTAACATAACAAATATATTTTATGTGTAGATTGGGTACCGATATGTCCAGTGGGCATGCCTTCGTTGTATAGGCGAGGTGAGAAGCTAAGTGTTGGCAGAGAATGACACGGTAGAGGAGTTGATGCAGAGCTATTAGAATATCTCGAGGAAAATCTCGAGTGCTTGACTATTGGGATTTTAGTGCCACATATGGATGATATACCTTTGTGTATGTAGAGGAATGTAGTGGGTGTGGAGAACCGGTTCAGGCACTTTCTGTGGAAGGTCGGAAGAGAAGTGATATGCTATAATGATCGGAGGGCTCCTCGTGATGACTAGTGATTTTTAGTTTGATGGACTTTGATGCATATTTGTTTTGTGGATGTATGGGCGGATAGCCCAATTTTGTTATGTTATTCTGGTTTTGGATGTTTTTTGGACACACTTTATATATATATATATATATATATATATAGACATATGGATTTGCTATTTCTTCTTATGCGTATGTGATGAATGATGTGTATAATGGTTTATACAATGAATGTTGAATGTGATGCTTTTTAATGGAGTAGATGCCAATTCAATACAAAATTTGGTAATGAGTCAACTAAAGAATTGAATTGTCTTGGTATATGTTCATAAGAGATAAAATAAAACAATATTTCCAAGAGTCGTATCCTTAAATATTTCCGAAAAAGGATAGGATGTTGAATAGAATAAGTCGAGTTGAGTTGTGAAGCAATGAGCTCGAAATCTAGGAGAACTATCAAGTGGCATATGCCCAAAGTGGATGCTTCGGTCATAATTTCAATAACAACATTGTATTATGCAACATTGTTCGTTGCAGGGCCAAAATAGATGCCCCCGGAGCTTACTATATCGTTGGTGGGTGAAATGATTACCCAAGAAGTGAAAGCGATATTCCGAGAGGTGCGACTAGATCCATTTTCATATCCAATATAGGGTGAGGGAAACGACAACATCTACAAGTCAAGCATTAAGAAAGATAAGCAAATTGACAAAGAATGTCACACAAAGGGAAAACAAAATCAACCATATCACACTATAATACATATGGTACAAAATCATGAGATAACACAAGGCTTATGCATAGTACTTTTTCAAGTAGATCCCATTGCGAGGCTTCAATAATGGGTTTCCTTGATAGTCTTCTAGCTCATAGGCTCCTTTTTCAAGAAATATTGTAATTATATAGGAGCCATCCCATAAAGGTTTGAATTTACCTACACCTAACTTGTCGTATTCTTGGTCATAGATCAAAACTAAATAACCTTTCGAGAAGGTTCGAGGCGTATTTTTTTATCGTATTGGTGTTTGACGCGCTTTTGGTGAGACTCATTGGCCATGATGGATTTGCGACATCGCTCATCAAGGTAGGATAAATATAGGAGTCGCTCTTCTTCGATGGAAGTGTCAGGCATGAGTTTGACATCTATGTTGAGAGACGGGATTTCACATTCAATGGGTAAAACTACCTCCAAACCATAGACAAGTTGTAACAGGGTGAAGCCGGTGGAATTTTTGGTAGAGGTATGATATGCCCATAAGGTCAGGAATATCATTAAATGACAATTGGTTTTATGTTTTCCAATCATTCTTTGGAGAATTGTTTTGAGTACCTTATTGATGGACTCGACTTGACCATTTGCTTGAGGGTAATAGGGAGATGAGTGTTCCTGGTCAAAATGCAACAAAGTGGATAATTATGTCATCATGCTATTGGAAAAATGTGATCCATGGTTGGTCATGATGGATTTAGGAACACCGAAACGTGCGATGATATGATTGAATACGAACAAGACAATAGTAGTGGCATCATTAGAAAAGGTAGGCATGGATTTTGCCCACTTTGTGAAATAATCAATGACCACAAGAATGTAATTATGACCGGTGACAAAAGGAGGTTTACAGGTGGTGAAATTGATGCCCCATTTAGTGAACTTGCCAACTGCAACAATTGGATGTAAAGGAGCGGGGTGAGCACGCACTTTTTGGAAAATATTTGACAGTGGTGGCATTTTTGTACCGTATTAATGAAATATTTAAAAATTGTGGGCCAAAAATAGCTTACGCGTAAAATCTTTTGGGCAGTGGCTAACCCAGACAAATGGCCACCTCATACTCCAGAGTGGCAATCATTTAGGATTCGTTCGGCTTCAAAATGGATGATGCATTGGCTTAATACCATATCTACTCCACGTAGGTAAAGGGTATCATCGACGGTGAGATAGTTTTGGGATTGGTGGCATATACAACGACAATCATCTTTAGATAGATTGGGATGAAAGTGTTGGGTCTGGTGATAAATCAGTATGTCTCCATACCAAGGATCGGACGATTCAATGAGAAAAAAATATTTATCAGGAAATAAATCTTGTACCACAGATTCATCAAAGGCTTGAGGAAGGTCAGTCATTAATTCTATAAAAATCAAGGATTTTTTGGATTTTGGGGTGGAGAATTCAAGATCAAATTCCTATAATAGAACGATCCATTTAGAGTATCTTCCCCCCAATATATGGTGTGACAAAATATATTTCACTGGGTTCACGTCTGAGACAACAGTGGTGGTTCATAGCAGAATATAATGTTGGAATCACTGGACATCGCATACAGCTGACAACGTGATGCAGGAGCATCATCAACAGCAAGCGAGCGCGAGTAGCGCCAACGCATTTTTGGCACATGTTCAAAGGTGTTTAAATTTCTTTGAAGTAGGATGCGCCAAACATAAATGAAGTAGTTAAGAAAGGGCATACTTGTGATTGTAATCATACCTTGAGCGTCCCGCTCTCGTATGAAGGATTAAGAGGCATTTATGCTAGTAAATGTAAGTAGGTAGAATTAAATTCTAGATTAGACAGTTTTAGGAGCGGAGGGAAAACCGACTATAGACACCCCTCATATTGTATCATTGTAACATTATCAATCAAAGAGAGCACAGGAGAGAAGAAGCAGAGAGCTGTGTAAAGTAAAAACCCAAGTACAGAAGTTCTGGATTAATACAAATATTTTTAGTTCAGACTCATGGTTATCAATTGCTTTCTGTGTTTGTACATGCTGATTGATATATGCTTGTTACTCTCTGTTATGCATTTTCTTTGATGTGTGAATGTATGATTTCATATTTAATGTCTGAAATATGAAGAGAGGGAGAGTAAGGAATGATTTTCAATTGTTTCTCTATCTGAGCAAGAGTTTTCCTGCAAGGAGTGCAGCGAAATTGTCTGCAAGGTGTGCGTTGACAGAAATTAGAGTTCGTCTCTGAAATCCTAGGAGAGATAACATTGTTCTCATTCTTGCAGAAGTACAAATTAAGCACAGGATCCATGCAAAGTGAGCATTGGCTGAGTAGAGTCTCAGAGTTTGCAACTTGTGGGAGTTGTTGAAGGACTGCTATTGCAAAGAGAGTGCGCAGAGTCTAAGAATTCAAATACTTGGAAGTATTTGAAGGGTTGCTGCAAGGAATGCGTGCAAGAGTCTTTTTGAAGACTCGAGTTTGTGGTAAAATCTCAGAAGATTTAGTGCCTTGAAGTGTTGAAAGGAGGCGTAGCGAAGTTGTTTTGAAGGTGGACAAGTTCCGTGAAGGAATACCTTGTTCATTTCGCAGGAGTTGTCAAGGAGGCATTGGATGGTCGGAATTCTCCGTGGAGAATTCGCAAAGTCCCGAGAGCCGTCAGATCTTGTAGAGGAGCAAGGAGAGTTATGGAAAGTGTTTTCTAAAGTGTAAGTCTCAGAAGAAAAAGAGTCGTAGGATCTGAGCCAACAGGGGCCGTTGGATCATTCACGTAATCTCATTTTGGGGTTTCGCGAGTTGGAGAAGTGAAAGCCTTGCAACAAGATTCACAAAATCGTGAAGTGCGAAGTCCTGAAGGGGAGAAAATATTTAAAGATCGTGGATAGTGGACAGTGGATAGGTGGTGTACTTTTCGACACGGAGGTCAAACCTTTGTTGACCATTTCGGGGTTTCATGGGTTGAAGAACCGAAAGTTTAGCATCAGGACTCACGAAGTCGCGAAGTCCAAAATTCCAAAAAGGCGGGAAGTTTCGTTGTGGGCCAGCACTGGGAAACATGTCAAAATTTGACATTTCGGCATATCGGAGGATAAGAAGTCAAGAATTTTGTCTCAAAAATTCTGAAGTCGCGAGTTGTGATAAAGAGTAACGAGGAGTTCGGGATCTCGACACTTCGGGTGTCGGGATATAAAGGAGGCAGTGCTTCGGGAAGCGAAGTCATGAAGTGCTGAAGCTGGGCACGAGGGACATGTGTTAGAACCACAAGGTGGGCCCGTGTGATAGAAAGGCAGACACGCGTCACCTAGCAAAAGGAGTCAACACTCCGTTGACTTCTCGCATCTCGGGAATTCGTGAGATAAGAGCATGGGGACTCGACGTTGAAACTCGCGAAGTGGCAAGTAGCGAGAGGTGCTAGTGTTAAGTCTAGCCGGTGGTCATGCACGGAGGGCGCTGACAAGGGAAGGAGCCATACCCGTATCGGCATTTTGGGTATCACGAGATTGGGAAGGAAGAGTCGGGAGTTTCGACTCACGAACTTGCGAGTGGCGAGTTGTGACAAATGCCTTCTGGGTTAGGCCTTAGTCATAGTGTTGTGGTCACACGGAGAAGTGGAGCTCACACCTAGTGTTGTTCACGCAGGGGAGCTTCCGAAAGGACCTGTGGATCTATTGAATTGAGATTCCAACAAGGAACTGAAAGAGCCGATTCGGCTCAAAGGAGACAAAGAACAATCATGTGACCGGACTTCGGCCCGAGGGTCGGGGAGGTCTGCGTCACAACACCAACTTCTGAATGTAGGGATATCGAAACTCAGCACCAATTAAGCCCTTACTGAGGTAATAAATAACATGTTCATTGTGTTGATCGTCGTTTTCGACTACTACCATTCCAATGGTGGTATTGGAAGTTGGTAGGTATATGATGAAATCGTTATTATAATTTGGGGGTTTGAGTAATGTGTGGATGTAAGAACTTGCTTCAAATGATCAAAATACCATTGGGAATGTTCATCAAAAATAAAAGTTACACCCTTTTTCAATAATTGCATGAAACCTTTGGTGATTTTGGCATAATTGGCAAAGAAGCGTCTAAGGAAGTTTTATTTCCCTTGCAAACTTTGAAGTTGGATTATAGAGGTGGGAGGGGGAAAGTCAATGATTGCTTCAAATTAAAGCGGATCAAATATGATCCCAAAAATAGATACAATGAAACCAAGTAAATGATCAGATTCCACAACAAAAATATATTTGTGTGGATACAAGCGAATGTTGTAATATTGGCAATGTATGAATATTTGGCATAGGTGGTCTATGTGATTGAACCTCTTAGGAGACCGAGCAAGGAGATCATCTAGGTAAGGTTGTATGATATGTTTAATTTCATGGAAGGCGTAAGACATGGACTGTTGGAATGTTGCACCAACATTTTTAAGACCAAAAGGTAACTTTCGATACACAAAAGTTCCCCATGGGAAGATAAAGGTGGTTTTGTGCTGGTCCTCCAGAGTAGTTTTGATTTGATTATAGTCCAAGAAGCCATCCATAAATGAGAATACTTCACATTTGACACAATCATTGATGATTTGATTGATGAAATGGGTAGGTAAATTGGCTTTAGGACAGACCTTGTCGAGGTCCCTATAATCAACGCATACTTGGATGGTGCCCTGCTTTTTGTTAACTGGTACGATGTTGGAAACCCATTAAATTAGGGGCATGGGATAAATAAAAACAACATTCAATATTTTTTTAACTTCTTCCTTAATTGCTGCATCTTTCCTATACGGGCTCCGAGGTAAGTTTTGATTTCATGGACAACATTTTGTGGGTCGATTCTTGGCATCTCTTCATAGGACTAGATAGATATGTTGCAAAATTATTTGAATAGGGAAGTATAATCTTCTATTTCTTTAGGGGAACAATTTTCGCCTATTTGGATGTTTTCCACGACCCTAGGTTTAACTGAAATATCGATTGAAATGGTTTTGGAAATGTGGCCCAAATTTCCTTCAGACAAAACATGTTATGATGTGGAAGGTAAAATGGATGGATCTTGAATATCAGTCGAAATGAGGGTTTGTATTTGGGTTTCTTTCTTCTCTCCAAAGGGAAAGAAGAAGGATCGATGATGAGAATAATCCCAAGATTTATCTTGCAAAGTAATGACTTCATATGAAGGAAGGACGATGTTGAGAAATTCACGTGACGTTGAAGTATGGGTAGCCCAGTAGGGAGAGGAAAATGTATCTAGTTCCTCATCCAGTAGGAGACTAGAATGAGAATCATAAGATTCTCCTGTTGATTGTATTAATGAATATTCCAACTCTATTGGTGATAGTGGCATGGTGTCTCCATAAGATTCTATAGTTGATGGGTGAGGGATTTCCCAGGGGTCATTGCAACCGATGGGCACACCGGTAACCACAAAGATCATATTTATGGAGATGATTGGGGTTATGTCTGGTGGGGGGAGGGGAAAATTCCACATTAACGAGGGATAAACGACTACCCTAATTCTTTCACATCCCAAAGAAGAATCTCCTATAAAAGGGACATTCACATTAGGATTGATTCACACATATGGTGTACAAAAGTCTAGTTGGTCTACAGTGACAATTTTCCCTTGATTGGGGAATTTAACAAGTCAAAAGATGCTAGACGCAACAACCTTCATGGTGTAAAACCATGTGTGACCTGAAATAAAATTATAGTCAAGTGTGGTTTCAATCAACTAGACTTCTATTGAAATAGTTTTGCCCGCAAGTTCAATGGGTAATGAGGGGAGAATTCCGTGGGGTTTGAAAAAATGTTCATCAAAATATTTAAGGATGGTTTATGATGTGGTAAGTTGGGGAGAAACACGATATTTCCAACATGTCAAGGACATGATGTGGGTTACAGAGCCTTCATCAAGCACTGTTCGAAAAACATTTTCATTGAGAGATCGAACAATGATTTGTAATGCTAACTGGTCTGATAGGCGGGATTCATTGCAATTCATGTCGAAGGAAATAACATTGGATTCTGTAGGGTCAATTCCACCAATGGATGATAATAAGGCTTTATTATTGGTAGGGCTGAGCTCCCTTAGGTTATTCCTATAGCTAAGAAAAAGATAGAGATGTAATCTATGGGAGTTTCAAGGTATGATCTATATGAAAATGATAACTAGGAATCTTTGTAGTGAGGAAGCATACATTGTAACACCATGTTCCCCCAGTCTGTAAATATAACTATATTGTTCAGGGAATATGGAAAACTTGAAGGTGTGAACGTTTGTTTTGATGGACCTTTGTATAAAAGGTCGATAAATGTAAATTAAGTTATGAATATGTGTTACATGACTGTTGAGAGGGGGATCTGCTAAAATAAACCACGATGGCTAATGAAAGGTGGTGGAAGGGACCTGGAATGGCTGCGTTAAATTCCACCTAGCCAGTACCATACTGGTTTTTACTTGCTCAAAGACCAAAGAAACTCTCTGACCCTGGAATGGATTTCCCGTCAGATTGGTAGGTGGGGAGGCTCCTCAAGAGTTAATGAGGGGATGGGGGTGAACTGTCCATCCGTAAAATCTCTCAGACATGACCACTGATGGGGAACGTGCAATCTTGCAGAGAAAAAGGCAAGAGAGTAAGTGTGGTAAAGGGTAGAGAGAGCGTACGCGACAGGGATCACAAAAGAGAACTGGAGAAACTCTGGAAACACAGGGAGTTCTGAACATAGGAGAAAGAGATTAACCTTCATCCTGGATTATTTTTCTATATCAGGAGAAGGAGAGTAACCTTCGTCCTTGACTTCTATTGAGCTGGAAGTAAGAGATTGAATCTCAGAGCATCGTGGTTTAGCTCGGGGGTGGCTAGTGATAAATTCGTTTGGATTCACTGAGCCTACGGTTGGGTGGAAACGAGCACCCCTCTTATCAGTTGCATCACACCTGGTGGATTTGATAAGGTTTTTATGCCTTGTATTTTGAATTGAATATCATGAAAACACGCTCATGTTTATACGCCCATAATGATTTCTGTGTGGAATGATTGCGTGGTGTTTTAGACTGGAAATAATGGATGCATGTGTATACTTACATGCCATAGTTGTTTTCTGTACAAATGATTAAGTCTGGGGCATGAGTTCACTCCACTGAGAATCGTCTT
>ML815065.1:0-26929 GCA_009831015.1 Picea engelmannii
ACCTACAGAGCATGGTTGAGACCATCCATAATGAGAAGAAAAAGGTAAGGTGACAGTAGGAAGCCATGACGAAGACCCATGCTAGCCTTGAAAAAAGGGGAGCCCACCCCGTTTATAAGAACATCGAAGGACACTGTCAAGACTCCAGTCATTATCCACCTCACCATGTCCAACCCAAAACCAATATAGAGGAGCAATAGATGAAGATACAACCATGAAAGAGGTTCATATGCTTTTGATAGATATATATTGAGAACCAAGACTGCTCTATTTGTGTTTTGATGGTGTGTAGGCCTTCTTGGGATGACCCAATTGCCTCATGAATAAGGCAACCTTTTAAAAAACCAATTTTTTTAGGATTGATAAAATTTGAGAGGTAGGGCTTAATTCCGACAGCTATAATCTTCTCAATTATTTTGTCAATGTAGTTACAAAGTGCGATGGGTTGAACATCAACAACGAACGAAGGATGATCAAGTTTCAGGATGACAATGATAAGGGTATAATTGAGGTTGGGATATAGTTTACCTGAGGTCCTTACCTCCTCCACCACACACAACAGATCCTTGAACTCATCAATCTCCATCCACGAAGAGTTATATTTAAAGGGTGCATCAGGCTTGTCCGGGGCTAATGCCAACTCCAACATTATACAAAAGTGGGCAAAGATCCTTAATTTACCAACCCATGATCGGTAAATCTTGAAATCCTATAATAAAGAATAGGGCACCAGAAAACGATCTAACTATTTTCTTATCCCCTCATTACCTACTTTGTTGTTGCACCATGTCAGAGTAATTTCAATCATTTCAACATCAATCAACCCTATTGCCTCAAGACGATGCAAGAGTTTGTCTTCCTGTTCCAAATCCCCCAATGACTCATCCATGTGCAGGATAAAATTTAAGTCACCATCACAGATTGCATTTCCTTCATGAAAGATTCTAAGAGAAAAAAATCAGTTCTAGTAATCTTCATAATTCCCATAGGGCCCATAAATATTATAAAATTTGATATACTTATCCATATCTTTACAATGCAGTTCCAAGATAAGTCCTGAAAAAATAACACAACAATTTGTAATAGAGCAATTTGTAGAGAAACCTACTATCAAACCACCTAAATTCCCATCCGCATCTAGACCCACAAATGCCAACCAAGGAACAACTTAGTTAACTTTGGAACAGTATCCTCACACACTCCCATTGTTTCTTGTATAAATACCGCATATGGTATTTTGGTCGTAATGAGCCTCTTGACATAGAGCTTCTCTACTCTCCTCACAATGGCCCTAATGTTGATCGATAATATTTTCATGGGGAGATCTGTTTTAGGGCTTGCCTTGCTCTAAGGACCCAAAAATAAGGCATTGACACCCCTATGAAACTTAACAACTAGCCCTCTCCCGTGCATGCTTGAGGGTCCACTTATGGACTGCTTTTGAGCGACTAGATACCAAAGAATCATCAAATCCCAAGGCTCTCATAAAGGTCGATTAAGTAGTTGTAACCCTAGACCTAAAAAAGTAGGCTTCCCGACCTGAAGAGGATGAGTGAGAGCCCATTGAGGACAATCTAGGTCTTTCCTCTATCAAAGAGAACACGAGGGGTTCATCGAATGCTAAATCAACATGGAAAAGAGAAGATTCACATAGATCAGTGGAGCTAGGTTCATAATCTTCCTCGAAGTGGCACAATCCACTAATCAACCCCAACCCTAGGCGATATAACTCCTTTCTTGTCCTTGACTTTTGAAGGAGGGGAAGTGTTTTCAAAACTCTTACAGGGATCTAGAGGCATTCTCACACTTTTGGACCAACCCACTTCTAGTTGACTACGTTAAGAAGCCGAGAGTTCCATCACCACTCCAAAAGCCACCTGTTGACGCTTAAAATCGCAACGATGAATACTGCTCGCAAATGATTGCTAAGCACTATTATTTATTTATAATAATAATAATAATTAACTAGTAGGTGGGACCCCCTCGTAGACTAGTGGTGCTATGATGGATGTGTTGCACTCATATTTTGGTTTGTTGTTATAATAATGCCTACATAGTCTTCTACAGTTGATGATGCAAGTCATGGTTTTATTCGTCATGGCAACATAAGATGGTTGGTCGAATGTGTTATTGCTAGATGGTTTTGATGGTCACTTGCAACTCATGGCAGTACTATGGATAAAAGGATCATTTATTACAAGTGTTGTGTTTATGCATTAAACATTGATTAATTATTTTATATATGATCTTATGCAAAAGGATAATGTGATGATGTGGGAGCTTAACAAAAGGAAAAGAGATTATATACAAACCTTAAGGTATATATGATTGATACAAATGAAGGGTGGTGGACCTAACTGCTAGACTTATGTGCTTGATTAAAGGATTATTTGTGAGGCATGTATGGTAATGTTATAGCATATGGTTGTTGTTAATGTTTTGACACGACTTAGGGTGGCACACTATGCAATGGATATAGCATTTGATATAGTAATGGATGTTGTTTGAATTAATGGTTGATGTTATGGTGTATGGGTTGGCTTGTATGTTGAATTGAATAGGGTTGGGGGAGGAAGCGACGTGCATTTACTGCACGTCACTCAAACAACCCTCGACCCCATCACCCTAGCCATAGTTGCATTTGGTTTTTCAGCTCTGGTCGTTGTGGAGTCTCCATGATTTCTGGTTTTGAAAGAAAAATATAGGCCAACTCTTCCCTCGACCAATTTTTCTAGGTATGGCTCCTTTACATTCCATCCATGATGGTCCCTCTATGTTATGAATCGATTTTTTGGCTCAGGATTGCACGAGGTCTGTGTTTTTCTTAAGTTTTGACTGTGTACCAGTGTTGTGGTTATGGTTTCTTCTATGAATAATCTAGACTGTTGGCGTTTTAAAGAAAAAGAATGGATTTTATTGTTGTGGGTAGCCTATGCATTGGTTTTTTTGGTGTAAAACATGTTGGTCAACTTGGGGTTTTACTCTGATTCTCCGTGGAAAATTTTAATAATGGTGTAAAAAGATCTGAGTTTTTTTTATTGCGTGGGTTTTACCACCAGTCTAGGTATTAGGTGTTGTCACTCCTTTTCACCTCGGTCGTTGTTATGTTCGTTCATCCGAATTGCAATGCAAACCCTTAAGAGTTGCATAGTTCTTGCTTTGTTTGGATCAATCCCGAGCTATCATTTGTCATGGCATTACCCTCACTATCACCGTGCCGGAAGCATTGCATAGTCAAGGTTGTATTGCCCATAAATTTGAGGAAGCCAATATATGTGTTGGGTTGGCCACGGGTTGTGCTCGAGCATTCTTTCCACAATGTTTATAAGAATTCACCTCTCTCATTATCCATTGGAGGTGGCTGACTATTATGTTTGGTTACCCTCATTGTCAAGATTTTGAGTTAAAAGTTATGTGTCAATGGTGAATTTGGAAAAGGGCATAAGCTCTCTGTTTCTTCAAAGATTATTCCTTGAATATCTATTGTTACTTCACTATGACAACTTGTTTTAAAAAAAGGGGCACGGGTTGTCTATGTTTTCAAAGACTCTTCCTTGATCGAGCCATCTCTTATACCTCTCTGCAATGAATTTTTTAAAAGAGCACGAAATGTCTGTGTCTCAAAGATTATCTCCTGTGGTCAAGATATTTACTCTTACTTCCATTGTTGTGTTAAGCCCTAACATGATCTTGGTCCCAACAAGGTTTGAAATCACCTGTGTGTGATTGGTCCATTGAGCACATCTTGGTTCTATTCTCCTCAGGCACTATTTGACTCTGTCTTTTGTTAGGCATTTTCTTTTGAAGGAAATCTGTACATGTTAAATGTACACGAATCTCAGGCTCATAGTTACATGTTCTTTTGGTTAAATGTTATTGTTGAATCAAGACTTGTGTTGATTATATGAATGAACACATGTGTGTGATTGAATCGGGGTATGATTATGAGTTTTAATACAAATAGATTATGGTGATGAGTGTTGGAAAGTTGACAGTTGGAGGTTAATATTGGGCATGTTCTTATTTGAGTTTACGAAATAAATAGTTGGATGTGGATGGTTGGAATCACTGTGTATATTTCGATTTTGTTTTAAAAGGAAAAGGGTTTAGCATTGGAATATAACAAATTGTGGCTCGAAGGGTTATAATTATGGAATTAGCAATGGTGTTGTTATGATGTTGCATAGATATTGTATAGATACGAAGGATGCTATAATTGAAGCATTATGAGCATATGAATTGTCTTTTATTTGAAGTCAGCAAGTATTATGTCTATAAATAAGGGACAGTTAAATGATTTTGGTTTTAAAGTGGATGATTATTGGATTGTGGTTTGAACAGAGTTATGGTTGTTATTTGATTTAATTTATTTGTTATGAACATTATCTTTATTATTCCCTCTTATACTATCACTTTTTTCGCTCATTATACCCCCTCACGATCCCAATTTCATTTTTACACGCCCTGTTCTTTAAAATAAATTAAAAACTCTGTATGGCAGTGGTAAAAGATATGACACAGAAATAGGTGGCAGTTGATATATTTTTGGTATTTGATTGTATAGTTTAATTATTTAATGAATTGTTGAGCAGTACTCATGTTTTTATTCTCTATCATGCTTCCACTTTTTAGCTCATTACAATCCCCCCAGATGTCCCATGAACCCTATTTCATCCCCTGCTCACTTGGAAATTATTAAATAATTTATTATGGATTGAATTGCAAGGGTCTTATGTCAACTTTTGAGCCAAAATTTGTTTCATATAAACAAAATGTCATGTATGGTCTGTTAAGGGCTAGTTGCTGATGAATTGTTGCATACAGGATGAGTTTCTTCAGCAGAGGCAGTCATGGCAGAAACAATAGGGGAAGAGGTAACTAGAACAGAGGGCCTATAAGGCCTAGATTCTCAATTCATTTTGAATTTGATCCCCAACAGTTGAACCAAGCTGGGTTCTCCAATTGGATTGGGCAAGGGATAGTTCAGCCTAAACCAGAGAGGCCTCCCTTCCAGCCTCAAAATATCCCTGGTATTCTTGTGCCTCCTCATGTATCCATGCAACCAGAAGTTCCCGAAAATGATGGATGGCAGGAGATTGTCAATCCGACAATCTCCCACAATCGTGGTTGGCCCAACTTGTCATTGCCTCCTCCTCCTCCACCTGTAAATCCTAATGTTCAAATTGCCCCTGTACATTCACCTGTTCAACCCTCTCATGCTAGCAAATGACTTAAGACCAATGTTCCTCATGTACAAGACAAAGGTAAAGTTGTTGCCTCCTCCTCATTTCCTTCAAATGACTCATCAAAATCAGTGTCCTCTCGTATGCATTTGAAGGACAATTGCTCCCATGTTATTAGTGAGATTAAACCTCAAGGTTCGAATCAACCTAAGGCTAATTATGGGAAGTCCAAAGGGGAAAACAATGACAGAAGAAGGATTGCCTCTCAAAGTGGCAAATATGGACTTTAATTTATGTGTTATGCTTGAGTTGTTGAAAACAATGGTCTGCAAAAAAAATTGGACAACAAGCTATTTTTTTGGGATAATGTGGTTATTACATGTTTTGGATATGATTTGAATTATTTCTGATATTTAATATTCAAATTTTGGAAATATTTATGGGAGCTAAAAGGAGGCATGCGTTTAAATGGTTATCTAATTGTGTTTATTTTTTTAAAGAATAAAAAAGGGAGTCACAAGGGGTCCCACCTACTTAGTTATTATTAAATAAAGACCCTTAACTATTATTACTATTATTACTTCCCTAAACTAAAATTAGTTAAGTTTAATTAAATTAACTAAAGGAAGTAGTTGAACTGCTTCAACTTATTTGGAATGCATAAAAGCCAAATGAGAAGGAAGAACAAGGGGAGAATAGAAGGAGAAAAAAATTCTAAGGTTTGCTCTTTTTTTTCATGAGATAGTTCAATTTTCATTCATTCTTGAGTTCATTAAAGGCCTAATTCTCTTTTTGACAGCATGGTCCTATTCTAGACAGTAGGGTTCAAAGTTGAACCATATCATTCAGATGTTTGTTTCAGAGGTGTTGATCTATCTTTGATAGTTTGTGTATACTTGTATGTTTATGGATTAAGTTTCATAACTGATAAAGGATATTGTGCGGAGTCAAATTGGCAACAGTCTGTGGCAAGATGATCCATATTTTAAATTTCAGTTTTTACTTCTTGTCAGAGTCCTTTTGTATGGTTTTCATTGGGGATATCTAAATTTGACTTTGGTTTATGCCCTCATGGGGATTTTGTAAAGAGAAAGATACTTTGATTTCTTGGAATGAAATAAAGCGATTGTTATTTTGTCTCATTTGTGTGTATCTGTGACTTGGTTTCTTTTGCTTTTGATCTCTACATTTACTTTCTGTAATCTGTGTATTTTCATAAAATTATATAAAAAATTCATATTTTGCAACAATCTTTTCATTTAAAAAATTAGCCTAAGCCCTTGTAATTAATACTTGTGGATTGGGAAATATTTTTTGAGGCTATAAAACATAGGGTGATATTCTCAACTATCTTGCCTTAACCAGATAGGATTCGAAAATGCTTGAGTAAGATAAATCGTATCTTTGCCTCAACATTTATTTGGCGACCATACTGGGGAGATCTTCCATATCTCTCTGGTTGATTGTACGCTTGATTATCATTGAATGTTTTTATGTTTCTGCTTTTGATTCTTTGACTATTTTCTTTTCTTCATGATAGTACCTGTTACAAGGCAGTCCAATATTGAGCCCGGTCTTAAAGACCAGACCAACATTGCTTTAACCTTATTCAATACCATCTTAGAAACTGCTAACACCCGGGCTGAGCTTGAACGCTTGTGGGCAGTGATTGAGCAAGACATAAGTGTCCGAGAACGCTAGGAAGCCAAGAAAAGACAGCCTAGGAATCAACCATAGCTTTTTTTTTCCTAAAGTTTTGATTCTCTTTTCATGTCCTTAAATCCTTGTATCTCTAGGAGAAGGAAAGGTTTATCACCTGAGATCAATCCCATTACTAAAATAGGAAGAATAAATATTGTTTTTTCAACTCAACAAGGTACTCTAAGGAGAACTTTGTCTGATTCAACCAGTTTTTCTTTCTCTTTCTTACCCATCGTTCACAAGATGACATCTGGCGGTCACTCTAGTGGCACTGGAGGTGCCTCAACTTCTTAACCCTCGGCCTCATTAGTGATTGGCAGCTTGTATAGTCATTAAATTCCAGTTCAATCAACTACAAACCCTGCCAAGGTCATTAAAAAGTATGGGCTTTTCCAATTTGAAGAGGATGCTACTACTACTCCATGGCATGTATCCTCCCCTCTAAACCTAGCACCTGCTACTCATCCACTTCCAAAATTCAAAGAGCATCTCCCTAGGTTTTCAGGAAATAACATGGTCACTAAGAATGGACACTTGGTGGCATTTTCTAATGCCTGTCACGACATAGGAGCAAATGACAATGACACTTGTATGGGCTTATTTGTTAATTCCCTTGAAGGGAAGGCATCGACCGATTTCTTTGATCTTCCTCCCAAGATTCTTTCCACTTGGGAGGAGTTAGTTTATTGGTTCAAATCTACTTATGGGCAGTCTAAGAGCCCAACTGAACAAATACGGGAGTATAATAACATTGTGTACACAGACGATGAGACTATCAAGTCTTTTAACTTACATTTCACCAAATTATATAACCAAATTCCTGAACTTATTTACTCGTAGAACCAAGCCGCTTTTATGCATTACTATAATGCTCTACCTTCCCCCTACCGTCATAGGATTGAAGAAAAGCTATTGACAATCTTGGTTTCGCTCTACATACTTTTCTAGAGTATGAAGACCAACTTGAAAGAACAGGTTTTTCCAAGGGAGATTCAGTTAAACAAACAGACATGTTCGCCCTCTTACAACTTGTACAAGACATGCATAACTGAATGATAGTGTATGAGTGAAAGGGAAATGTCCCTTCACTTACCCTTGGGGCCTCATCTTCTTCTTCACCACCCTTTAGGAATCCTAATGAAAACAACTTTCAGCCTAAAGCCATCATGCCTCGTAGTTGGTGTAACTTTTGCGAGGAACACCATGATGAAAGTACTTGTGAGGTAAAGAAGAGTGGCAGAGATAAAATATTTGGTAAAAGGCCTGAAAATACTATTGTTGTTCTAGATTTCACAGAACCAGAGGGTGTCATGATCATAAACACTAGGAATAAATCCTATGCTTCGAAAGGAAAATATGATCCCCCTCATACTTCTTCTAGCCCAAGCTCATCTTCACCAGCTGCTACTGTACATGTTACTAAAACTCCTGACAATCAAGGAACTCCCTCCCCTCTTCCCTCTTCCAAATACAATATTCTCAATCAATTGGCTAATATTAAAGCCGATGCTACCCTCTTGGACATGGTTGTCGTCCATGAGCAATAAGAGCATCTAAAAAATTCCATGGAAGGAAAAGCTTCCATCATAGACAATCTCTCTGAAGAGGTAGACGAAGAGGACTCAACTGTAGATAAAGTAGGTGTACATAATTTTAGACACCCTGTAAAAAAACCCCTATTTTTCATTTCTGTAAAGAGTATGGACAAAATATCCTATTGTTCTCTAATTGACGGTGGTTTAGGTCCAAGCGTAATGTCAAAAATTATTATAGAAGAGCTAGGCTTGTCTTGTACAAATGAAAACGCTAGAAGCATGCTCTCTTATAATAGTTTGCAACAATCGACCATAGGTGAGATCAAGGACGTCACCTTGGTTTTGTGCACACATCCTGAAATAAGGACAACCCTTAATATTCAGGTACTTGACATGCCAATGAGCAATTATTCAATCATCTTAGGAAGAGACTTGCAAGCCTTGACAGGTGGATACCTCTCACTCGAAGGGACACACTTATCCGTTCCTCGGAATGGGAAGAACAACATAGTCCTAAGGGAGGGAAGAATTTCACCTTATATAGAAAGCATCTCATAGCCTAATGTAAATTATATCGAAGAGGACCTAGGACCATATTCCATATTTTCCGATGAGAACAACACTACCTTAGAAAAAATCAACCTAGAGGATGGGATGTGGCATATGCACTTTGATGGTTCATGCTCCAATGAAGGAAATGGAGCTGGCATTATCTTGTACTCTCCTGTAGGTAAAATTCATAACTTTTCCTATAGGTTAGAGTTTGCTTGCACAAACACGTCACCGAATTCAAAGCATTACTGCTAGGCATTGAAAATGCCTGTAATTTAGATTGTGGTCACCTTATAGTTTTTGGGGACTCTGAACTTGTTGTAAACTTTGTACGTAAGATTTATTCTCCTAGCAACAAGTTAATGAAATGCTACACCCAAACTGTTTGGGCGCTTATCTCGAACTTGCTATCTTTCAACATCACTCATGTTAAAAGGGAACTAAACTCAATGGTTGACAGGTTAGCCGTTTTTGCGGCCTCTTCTACTCGACAACTTCTGCCACAAAGAACTGATTGCACCTTTCAATTTTTGTATCATCCTCATATCCATGACAATGTAGAGTCATGGCAGGTCTTCCCTAGTGATGAGAGCATCTGTGCTTTCATACAAAATGAACCTTATAAGCCCAAGGAGATTATATCCATGGAAGACAACAAAATTATGAAGGGCTTGACTCCTCTAGAAAGTTCATTTTCATCGAGTGATGTAGGCAACAAAGAAAACCATAAAGAAGAGGAGTCAAAAAGGAAAGTGGGTGAAACCATTTCCTTGAACATTGGGACACCCGATTCCCCAAAGAATGTTAAGATAGGTGCCCAATGTTATGATGAAGAAAAATTGAAGTTCACTGAATTACTTCTTGAATTTCAAGATGTTTTTGCTTGGTCTTATTAGGAACTTTGTGGTTTTGATCCTGCTCTTATACAACATGCCATCCCTATCAAGGAAGGCATAAAATCGGTTAGGCAAAAACAAAGACCCATTAACCCTACATTGGAAGCAACTATTCGAAAGGAGTTGGAAAAACTCTTAAAGGTTGAGATAATTTTCCCTGTTAAGTATTATGAGTGGGTTTCAAATTTGGTTCCCGTTTAGAAAACGACTGGTCAGATTAGACTATGCGTTGATTTTCGCACATTGAATAGAGCTAGCATAAAAGACCATTTTCCTCTCCCTAATATGGAAATGATTTTGTAGCAAGTTGCAGGGTCACAGATGATGTCCTTACTTAAGGGTTTTTCTGGTTATAATCAGATCAAGATAAAAAGGACAGATAAATATAAAACCAATTTTATTACACGTTGGGGTACTTTCACTTATGAACGTATGCCTTTTGGCTTATCTAATGCAGGTGCCACTTTCCAAAGAGATATGCAAATAGCTTTTGACGATTTGATCGAAAAAATTATTCAGATTTATCTTGATGACTTAACTATGTATTCAAAAAATCGATCAGATCATTTCGGTCATCTTAGAAAGATTCTCATGCGATACAGGAAATTTGACATTTCTTTAAATTCTTCTAAGCCTATCTTTGACGTTACCAAGGGCAAGCTACTTGGGCACATTATCTCTGATTCAGGAATAAGCATAGATCCCGAAAGGATTACTGGTATGCTAAATCTACCTGCCTCTGCTTCCAAAAAGGAGGTTCAAGCCTTTATGGGTATTATCAACTTTGTCCGTAGATTTGTTCTTGAACTATTGCACTGGTTTTGGTGAAGCCGAATTTTGAGAAAGAATTTATTATATATACTAATGCCACAGAGGAAGCAGTTTCTGGCATCCTCATGCAATATGATGACCAAGTTAATGAAAAACCAGTGGCTTACATGAGTCAAAGCTTGTCAGATGACGAATTCAAATATTCTTATATTGAAAAACATGTTTTTTCTCTTGTTAATGCTGTTGAAAAATTTCGCCACTTTATCTAAGGTAAGCACACGTTGGTAAAAGTCACTTTACATGCTGTCAAGTTTTTGCTCTCACAAACTTATCTTTCAGGAAAGCTTGCACATTGGCTTGCCAAGATCCAGGAGCATGATTTAACTATCATGACTTCTAAAACCATTAGGGGACATGACTTAGCCCTTCACTTAGCTCAGCATGCAGAAACAAGTGAAGAAGTTGATGAACAAGATAGCTCTTTGTCAACACTATTTTATATTGACGGTCAAATCCTTCCTATAGTTGGACATCCCTGGGATAAAGATCTGGTGTATTACTTGTAAAATCAAAGATGTCCAGATAACTTAGATACTCATCAAAGGAGAAGGTCCTGTCTTGAATCTTCCAGATACTTCATTTTAGGAGACTTCTTTTTTAGGAGATCTGTCGATGGTATGTTACTTCACTATGTGAATAATGAGGAAGAACATAAATTGTTACAAGAGAGACATGGATCTTCAGATTATGTTATGCATGTAGGAGGTCACTTTTCTGCTAAAACTATTGTTTTTAAAATTATCAAAAAACAATACTATTGACCTTGAATCTTTCATGATTCTTATAATTTTTTAAGATCTCGTGACAAGTGCCAGAAGTTAGCTGGGAAAGAAAGTCTTTCTGCCATGCCTTTACAACCTTTCCTACCCGACTTTCCTTTTTCAAAATGGGGTCTGGACTTTATTGGTCATATTAATCCCCCATCTTTAGCAAGGCAAGTTTTTATCTTGATAGCCACAGACTATTTTACGAAATGGACTGAGACTAATATCTTTCCAGATTTGGTCTTCCTTTGGAAATTATTATAGAGAATGGTCCCGCTTTTATTTCTACTAAGCTGACTCAGTTTCTAGCTAAACTGGGGGTTAAATTTCTTACCTCATCAGCTTATTATCCTTAAGGAAATGGGCAAGCTGAGTCTACTAACAAAAATCTAATTAGAATTATCAAGAGGCTCATTGAAGATAAGCCTCATCAATGGCACACTCTCCTTACTTGCGCCCTTTGGGCAAATCGCACTACCACCAAGGTGAGCATTGGTTGCACTCCTTTCCAACTTGTTTATGGCCAAGAAGCCATTCTAGCTACCAAGCTGGAACTTTCTTCTCTAAGGCTGATGCTACAGGTTGAAGAATTAAATTCTTCCAATATCTCTCAAAAAATGAATGCACTCTTGGCTTTAGAGGAACAAAGGACGTTTGCCTTGGATAACATTAAGAGAAGATAACAAACTGTTAAAAGATATTTCAATAAAAGTGCCAAAGCTGTCAAATTTAAGGTTAATGAGAAGGTATTGCTGTGGGATTCAACTCATGCTGATAGAGTAAGGCATTCAAAGTTCCAAAAGTTATGGCTGGGTCCTTTTAAGATCGCTTTTGTCCTGGGTGTAAATTCCTATATCCTAAAGGACTTGGAAGAGCGATTGTTTTCCTATAGCATCAACGGTTCCCACTTAAAACACTATGTGGAACCAACTTGAAAGTTTAAATGTTGTATGTAATTTTTTTCTTTATTATAGTTTTCTTTATTTTCTTTGATTTTACTTTGATGTTATTTCTTTCTGTTGTTTCATTTATGCTATTTATTTCTTTTATCGACTTCCTTTCTTGTCAGAAATAAAAATGTTGGATTAGTTTTTCCACAACGACGTTATTATGCAAGTATTGTTAATCAATAACAATCAAGTTACACATCTGTCATGATGTTCCCCCTTGTAGACATCATTGAAATTATTATCTGCTTCAACTGTTGGTAGATAAGATAGTTGGTTTTATTCCCTATTTCTTCTTTCCTTTTCTTCCCTCCGTTCCAAGATTTAAAAGAGCACACCAACAATTTTTTCTCCTTGAAGTCAAGAATGCTTTCACTATGATTAATCAGATGACTATGCATACAGGGATAAACCCCCTCATACTTAACACTTTCCATGAGTTATTCCCAAGATCCCAAATCATTTTTTCCCTTAAACCATTCACTTCCCCCTGTTGCATAATCATTCTGATGTCTATTTCCTTGATCTAATGTTCACTTGGTCTTTGAAACTAGACAATATGAGTTCTTAATATGTTGAAAATAGATTTCCCTATGGAGTCGTCAATTTGTTGACGCTTAAAATCGTAACGATGAATATTGCTCACAAATGATTGCTAAGCTCGATTATTTATTTATAATAATAATAATTAACTAGTAGGTGGGACCCCCTTGTAGACTAGTGGCGCTATGATGGATTTGTTGCACCCATATTTTGGTTTGTTGTTATAATGATGCCTACACAGTCTTCTACAGTTGATGATGCAAGTCATGGTTTTATTTGTCATGGCAACATAAGATGGTTGGTCGAATGTGTTATTGCTACATGGTTTTGATGGTCACTTGCAACTCCTGGTAGTACTATGAATAAAATGATCATTTTTTACAGGTGTTATGTTTATGCATTAAACATTGATTAATTATTTTATATATGATCTTATGCAAAAGGATAATGTGATGATGTGGGAGCTTAAACAAAAGGAAAAGAGATTATATACAAACCTTAAGGTATATATGATTGATACAAATGAAGGGTGATGGACCTAACTGATAGACTTATGCGCTTGATTAAAGGATTATTTGTGAGGAATATATGGTAACGTTATAGCATATGGTTGTTGTTAATGTTTTGACATGACTTAGGGTGGTGCACTATGCAATGGATATAGCATTTGATATAACAATGAATGTTGTTTGAATTAATGGTTGATGTTATGGTGTATGGGTTGGCTTGTACATTGAATTGAATAGGGCTGGGGGAGGAAGCGACGTGCATTTATTGCACGTCCCTCAAACAACCCTCGACCCCGCCACCCTAGCCATAGTTGCATTTGGTTTTTTGGCTCTGGTGGTTGTGGAGGCTCCACAATTTTTGGTTTTGAAAGGAAAATACAGGCCAACTCTTCTCTCAAGCGATTGTCAAGGTATGGCTCCTTTACTTTCCATCCATGATGCTCCCTCTGTGTTATGAATCGATTTTTTGGCTCAGGATTGCATAAGGTCTGTGTTTTTCTTAAGTTTTAACTGTGTATCAGTGTTATGCTTATGGTTTCTTCTGTGAATAATATGGACTATTGGTGTTTTAAAGGAAAAGAATGGATTTTATTGTTGTGGGTAGCTTGTGCATTTGTTTTTTACGTCTAAAACATATCTGTCAGCTTGGGGTTTTACTTTGATTCTCTGTGGAAAGTTATGATAATGGTGTAACAAGCTCTGAGTTTTTTTTATTGCCCGAGTTTTACCACCAGTCTGGGTATTAGGTGATGTCACTCCTTTTCGCCTTGGTCATTGTTATGTTCTTTCCTCCGAATTGCAATGCAAACCGTTACAAGTTGCATAGTTCTTGCTTTGTTTGGACCGAGCTCAAGCTATCATTTGTCATGGCATTACCCTCACTATAACTGTGTTGGAAGCATTGCATAGTCGAGTTTGTATCGCCCAGAACTTTGAATGGAATCCTATATATGTGTTGGGTTGGCCACGGGTTGTGCTCGGGCATTCTTTCCACAATGTTTATAAGAATTCGCCTCTCTCGTTATCCATTGGAGGTGGCTGACTGTTTTGTTTGGTTACCCTCACTGTCAAGATTTTGAGTTAAAAGTTATGTGTTAGTGGTGAATTTGGAAAGGGCATAAGCTCTCTTTTTCTTCAAATATTATTCCGTGATTATCTGTTGTTACTTCCCTGTGACAACTTGTTTTAAAAAATGGGGCACGGGCTCTTTGTGTTTTCGAAGACCCTTCCTTGATCGAGCCATCTCTTGTACCTCTTTGCAATGAAGTTTTTAAAAGAGAATGAAATGCCTGTGTCTCAAATATTATCTCCTGTGGTCAAGCTATTTACTCTTACCTCCATTGTTGTATTAAGCCCTAACACAATTTTGGTCCCAACAAGGTTTAAAAAGCACCTGTGTGTGATTGCTCCATTGAGCACATCTTGGTTCTGTTCTCCTTAGACACTATTTGACTCTGTCTTTTGTTGGGAATTTTCTTTTGAAGGAAATATGTACATGTTAAATGTACACGAATCCCAGGCTCAGAGTTACATGTTTTTTTGGTTAAATTCTCTTGTCGAATCAAGACTTGTGTTGATTATATGAATGAACACCTATGTGTGATTGAATCGAGGCCTGATTATGAGTTTTAATACAAATAGATTATGGTAAATAGTGTTGGAAAGTTGACAGTTGGAGGTTAATACTAGGCCTTTTCTTCTTTGAGTTTAAGAAATAAATAGTTGGATGTGGATGGTTGGAATCACTGTGTATATTTCGATTTTGTTGTAAAAGGAAAAGGTTTTAGCATTGGAATATTACAAACTGTGGCTCAAAGGGTTATAATTATGGAATGACAATGGTGTTATTATGATGTTGCATAGATATTGTATTGAAGTATTATGGGCATATGAATTGTCTTTTATTTGAAGTCAACAAGTATTATGTCTGTAAATAAGGGACAGTTAAATGATTTTGGTTTTAAAGTGGATGCTTATTGGATTGCGGTCTGAACAAAGTTATGGTTGTTGTTTGATTTAATTTATTTGTTATGAACAATCTCTGTGTTATGCCCTCTCATACTATCACTTTTTTCGCTCATTATGCCCCCCTCATGATCCCAATTTCATTTTTACATGCCCTGTTCTTTAAAATAAATTAAAAACTCTGTATGGTATTGGTAAAAGATATGACACAAAAATAGGTGGCAACTAATATATTTTTGGTATTTGATTGTACAGTTTAATTATTTAATGAATTGTTGAGGAATACTCATGTTTTTATTCCCTGTCATGCTTCCACTTTTTCGCTCATTACAATCCCCCCAGATCTCCCATGAACCCTATTTCACCCCCTGCTCACTTGGCAGTTATTAAATAATTTATTATGGATTGAATTGCATGGGTCTTATGTCAATTTCTGAGCCAAACTTTGTTTCATATAAACAGAATGACAGGTATGGTTTGTTAAGGGCTAGTTGCTAATGAATTGCTACATACAGGATGAGTTTTCTTCAGCAGAGGTAGTCATGGCAGAAACAACAGAGGAAGAGGTAACTAAAACAAAGGAACTAAAAGGCCTAGATTCTCAATTCATTTTGATGCCGATCCCCAAGAGTTGAACCAAATATTTAAAGCTGGGTTCTTCAATTGGATTGGGAAAGGGATAGTTTAGCCTAGACCAGAGAGGCCTCCCTTCCGACCTCAAAATATCCCTGGTATTCATGTGCCTCCTCATATATCCATGCAACCAGAAGTTGTTGAAAATGATGGATGGCGAGAGATTGTCAATACATAAGTCTCCCACCATCGTGATTGTCCCATCTTGTCATTGCCTCCTCCTCCTCCACCTGTAAATCCTAATGTTCAAATTGCCCTTGTACATTCACATGTTCTGTCCTCTCATGCTAGCAAACGACTTAAGACCGATGTTCCTCATGTACAAGACAAGGGTAAAGCTGTTGCCTCCCCCTCATATCCTTCAAATGAATCATCAAAATCAATGTACTCTCGTATGCATATGAAGGACGATTGCTCCCATGTTATTAGTGAGATTAAGCCTCAAGGTTCGAATCAACCTTAAGGATAATTCTGGGAAGTCGAAATGGGACAACAATGACAAACGAAGGATTTCCTCTCAAAGTGGCAAATATGGATTTTAATTTATGTGTTATGATTGAGTTGTTGAAAACAATGGTCTGCAAAAAGTTTTGGACAACAAGCTATTTTTTTCGGATAATGTGGTTATTACATGTTTTGGATATGATTTGAATTATTTCTGATATTTAATATTCAATTTTTGGAAATATTTATGGGAGCTACAAGGAGGCATGTGTTTAAATGGTTATCTAATTGTGCTTATTTTTGTAAAGAATACAAAAGGGAGTCACAAGGGGTCCCATCTACTTAGTTATTATTAAATAAAGACCCTTAACTATTATTATTATTATTACTTCCCTAAACTAAAATTAGTTAAGTTTAATTAACTTGACTAAAAAAAGTAGTTGAACTACTTCAATTGATTTGGAATGCATAAAAGCCAAATGAGAAGGAAGAACAAGGGGAGAATAGAAGGAGAAATCAATACTAATGTTTGTTCTTTTGTTTTGATGAGATCGTTCAATTTTCATTCATTCTTGAGTTCATTAAAGGCCTAATTATCTTTTTTCTAGCAGGGTCCTATTGTAGGCAACAAGGTTCAAAGTTGAACCATATCATTCATATGCTTGTTTCAGAGATGTTGATCTATATTCGATAGTCTGTGTATACTTGTTTGTTTATGGATTAAGTTTCATAATTGATAAAGGATATTATGCGAAGTCAAATTGGCAGTAGTCTGTGGCAAGCTGATCCAGATTTTAAAGTTCAATTTTTACTTATTGTTAGAGTCCTTTTGTATGGTTTTCATCGAGGATATCTAAATTTGACATTGGTCCATGCCCTCATAGGGATTTTGTAAAGAGAAAGATACTTTGATTTCTTGGAATGAAATAAAGCGATTGCTATTCTGTCTCATTTGTGTGTATCTGTGACTTGGTTTCTTTTGCTTTTGATCTCCACAGTTACTTTCTGTAATTTGTGTATTTTCAGAAAATTATATAAATTTTTCATATTTTACAAAAATCTTTTCATTTAAAAAATCAACCTAAGCCCTTGTAATTAATACTTGTGCATTGGGAAATACTTTTTGAGGCTATAAAACATAGGGTGATATTCTCGACTATTGTTCCTTAGCCAGGCAGGATTAAAAAATGCTTGAGTAAGATAAATCATATCTTTGCCTCAACACCACCTAGGGGTATGGATCCAACATAACATCCCTCCTTACGTCTTGTACCTTACATGATATATTTCCAATCATAACCTTATTTTAACTATCCAAAGAGATATTTCCACCCATGTCTACTTCACAATCAGACCCCATGTGGGTTGTACAAGGTGTTGATTGAAGGTGATGCTTGTGCTCCTCAGAATTTGTGGCCACCTCTGACCTTGCCCCCAGATTTGCGAGAACATTCCCATAATAGTTTTTGATAAATTTATGATCATGGTCCGAGAGAATATGACCAAACTTGTGACATCAAGAACATCAGAATGGAATATTGAGATAATCTAGAAATTGTGTGTACCTTCTGTCTCCCACCACCAAATCCAAAGATTCAAATAACCCTTTTTGAGGGTCCAGATCCACCAGGATGCAAGCCATAGTTCTTGTTTTTCTAACCTTATAAGGATCATTTGATGCTATAAAACTTCCCAAAGTGTCGACAATTTCCTTTATACTCTAGGGGGAGGTTCGACAATTTTTTTGGTGTGGGAAATCTTGTCAAAGCTTCTTCAGACGAATCAAACAATGGATGCCATGGTTTGAAACACAAAAGTTTGTGATTCCAGTACCATCTACTCGATAATATTAGCTTAACATCATCTTTGGAATTCAAAATGATCCTAATCTTGTCCCGAGACAACATATTCAAAATCAACATATAGCCCAGCTATGGAGTCCAATTCTTTTCAATCCATGATTCGATAGGGTGAAATGCCATGCGCCTCCCTCCAAACTTCCCAATGATTGTGTGGCCTTCTAAGTCACCAATTTGACTTACCTTCAGGTCATCTCCAATCACTAAAGTCACCCCTCCTCCTCTGCTTTTCACCACCTTACATTTTTTTATCGCAGGAGCCACAAGTGAGGCAGATTGATCACTACCTTGGAGTTTTATAAGACCTATCTTACCACCAATAAAACCACTACCATATTCTTTTCCATCCCAAATCCCTTCACAAAGATAAATGATCTAATCATAGTCAAGTACTACAAATAGTTCAGAGCTCGACTTACCATGGTTTGTAGTCAAGCAGAAAAAAAGTATCAGTCAGTGACCCCCAAATAGGGTTTGTGTACTATTGAGGTTTAGACTTCCAGGATTGTAGATCCTCGTCCACTTGTCCCGATCTAGGCCACAAATTGTGGATATTGGTGATCCCCACACCTTCGTCCTTCTTTAAGACAGATGACGCTTTAAAACCCTTAGATGACGCCTTGTGACTTGATTGTGTTCTCGACAAAGATAGACTCTTCAGATAATGTGTCCTCCGAGTAGTCAACGAGGGGAAAATAATTATCCATGTCTTTAAATTATGCTTCCATCCATCCACCTAGCAATATAAGCCTTTAAAGTTTCCACAAGGGAGACCTGTGACTTCATGTGATCATCATAACAAAACTCGAATGAAGTAGTTGCACCTTCACTAGGTTTGCCACAAAGGGACTAGGGTTACTGCAGAGTGCATCTCTCCTTCCCAACTTCCTTCACGCGTGCGTGTGTGTGTGTGTCAATGTTATAATTAGAAACAATTGAAGGTTATATATATATATATATATATATATATATATATATATATATATAGTTTTGGAAAATGAATATTTATACACGTGTTAATAATATAATTATATATGGATATGTTGTTAAAGTCATATATATCATATTTATTAATCCATTATCATATTTGGGAGCTATTACTTTATTTAAGATTTAACAAGTTTATTTATTATTAATATAATATTTATGAACTAAAATATATTATTGTTAGTTAAGAATGAATAATGTGACAAGTCTATAACCTCTGTGAAACCCTAGGGCCAGTCACTCTTGTATTTTGAGTGTAATGGATGTGCCTTTTGAGGGGGAGTCACAACCCCCTCCTAATGTTGAATCTTTGACTTTTCAAACTATAGTATCTGCTTATACGAGAACTTCAACTCGTTTTGTGAAAGACCGGAGAAAATTCCTAATGCTAAGCTTCCCCCAACTTCATCTAGACGTAAAGCCCTGACCTTTGGAAATCATAGTTTAGTGGGACAATTCACTAGGATTTGGCCCTCTCCCACAACAATGGTGACTTAGTTGTAGAATGATTGGAAGCCTCGTATCACAAGACAACTGTAACATTTTATGTGGTATGGGATTTAATGCCTTCCTCTTTGAGACCAAGAAAGAGCAAGATATCATCTTCTGAAGTGAGTCGTGGAGCCATAGAAATTTATTTGAACCAATGGTCTCCAGATTTCAATCCGGAGAATGACATTCCCTCTACTATTCTAGTTTGGGTAGAATTTCCTCACCTCCCTCTCCACTATTGGAGTGATGATGGTCTTTTTATGTATCGACAATACATTGGGACGATATATAGATAGGGTCGAGCCAAGGGAGAATATTTTCTCTTGTGTTAGGATCTACGTTGAAGTGGATCTAGAGAAAGGGTTGTTGGAAGCAATCCTCATATCTTTGGATAACTGAAAACATATTTAGTGGCTTGATTATTAACAATTTCCTTTTAAATACAAGCCTTTCCATAAATACAACCATTTCACCAAAGATTGCAAAAAGGAGGCTCCTCAATAATCATAGGCACCAGAGAAAGAGGAACAATGGAAGACACTTGGTCAAAATTCAGGATCCAATATCAATTTGGGGGCTTGATATCAAGTTTTCATTGGTAAAGCATCGTTTCCCTTTGGTGGTAAAAACCCATGGGGTCAAAATTTCTCCAAGGGCTCTTCATCTCAACCAGAACAACCATTGGTACCTAGAGGAAATGGTGGCAACAATCAACCAGTGTCAAATATATATATGGAGTCTTATCACAAGAAGAAATGATTCCTTTTGTTAAGCCCCAAATCATAGGAGCTATATATCCATCTAGAAAACATATTGGGGAGTCGCCTTGATCAAAGTGGATCTCGGTGGTGATCCACCTTTTCCACTGAATTGACATTTTCATGATATTCACCCTTTTGACGAGGAATGAAATGTAATGCCATCTCCATTTGTTAATTATAGTTGTTATAGCGTCATTTTCCACTACACATGCATATGATGACTCATTGGCTTATGTTACATTCCTTTCCTTGCTTGCAAGACTTAAAATACTTTTTTTTCTCCTCAAAAATTTATTTAAAAACCCCATTTATCAAAGTGTATGTGGCTTTCCTTAAAGAAACTCACATACATACGCGAGTTCCTTGTTAGCAACCCACGTACATGTTATTTTTGGCTCAAAAAAATATAATCCTGACATTTTGGGTGAATTTTATGGGTTTTTCTGTTCCCTAACTTCCTAAAGCCCATAAATAACGACTCCAACCATCAAAATGGAGTATAAAAGAGAGCCTTGGGGTGGAGGAAAAACAAAGCCAAGAAGTGCATCCTTATGCTGGCATTTTTAAGATTGTCATGCAATTCTCCTGTTTCCCTAGTGTTTGAGATTGTCCCCTGTACCTGGAAACCCTTGTTTCCAGAATTTGCATTCTCCTTATCTTGTGAGGAAGAACACTTTTGTCTTCCCTGCACCTGTTAGAGTGCAGAGTGTTAGAGGTACTTCTATACATATTTGGCCTTGGGTGGAGGAACTTGGAGCCTAGTTATGGGACCGTGCTGAAGCGGTTACAAGTTGTAACCAACCCTTTTGTTGTTATCAATAAAGGATCTCTCATTCTCATCCATATATTTTGTTGATTCATGTTTTATATAGGATTATATGTATCTTGTCTTGACTCTAACATCTAAATTGAATTGGTTGTATTTAGTTAGTTAACAAATAACTACCTATTTTCAATTGCATACTTATTTGTTTGCAGACTTTTTAGAAGATTGTCTTGGAGGATTTCTAGAGTGAAAGACCTTAAGTGATATCTACTTCAAACGTAGGATTCCAGGTATGCTCTCCTTCGTATCTTCCAAAAGTTAGTTATTTCAAGTAGTTATTTTCAATTAACAATCTAATTAGAGACTAAGAGAAGTTTCTTTGGGTTCCGACCCAAAAACCACATGACTTAGATTTTTGTAATGCAATCATCGTGTAATGAATGCCTATGGTATTATGTACATGCCTATAACGTTTCTGCATCGAATCCCATTAGAACTCTGCAGTTAAGTATGCCAGGGCTAGAGTAATACTAGGATCAATCACCGCCTCGAAATTCCTAGAGTTTTACATGTCTATGGAATTTTGTAAACTTAGACCAATTTATCCCACATGCATCATGGGAATTATTCTCCTCTTACTCTCCCATATATAATTGAGGTGAAGGAGGTCCTTTGAGCAGGAAATGGAGTGTGATGTAAATCTTGTTGTGAATGAAGCATAGCCAACATCTCTTTCTCTTTAGAGATAAGCTACCACCATTCTAGCCATTTTGTGTTTATAATATTTTGTTATTTTTATTCATTAATAGAAGTTGGGTTTCACTGTATCTCTTTGTTCTCTGCTATCGTTTTGCTTGTATCTCATTTCCTAATCCAGATCAGTGGTATCAGAGTAGTCTACTCCTTGTCATTTCTTAAAGATGTCCCTAATGGGGTGAGGGTATAGAGAGTTGGGTCTCAAGATAGTTTCGCTTGAGGACAACTGCTCTTGCTAGCCCAAGCGACCCCCCATGGAGAAAGAAAAGAGAGATGACAGAGTAGGAGATCTTTTCAAGACGTTGCTTGAGGAATCCCCCTTGCGACAGAGGAATGAGATGATGGACAAATTTTCTTGGATCCTTTGACGACTACCGATGGCGATCGAAGCATCTTTGATAAACAACTATTTCAGAGGTGCAATGCCCTTCAAGGTACAAGTCGATTTTGATACCCCTTATTTGAAGGCTAGATAGATGCAGATGATTTGGAGAAATGGATGAATATCTTGGAAGGGTATTACTTTGTCCAAAATCTTTCCAATGGTGAAAAGATCACCTTTACGCTCCTTAAATCCCTTCCTCATGTTAGATCTTGGTGGGAAGGTTATTGGTAGAGGTACACCATGGATGCATCTATGCCATTTGGGAGAGGAGCCTCTTGGGTAGCCTTTGTAGATGCCCTCAAGGAGTTCTAACCTGTTAGAAACTATGATGATGAGTACATGAGATGGACGACTCTGCGTCAAGAAAGAGACCAAATGGTGTTGGATTACACTAACATATTTAATACCTTGCACTCAAAGTTGGGTATCAAAGACTCTAAACAACACCTAGTTTTGAAGTATTGCAGTGGCCTACACAGTTACATCCAAACAGAGATGAATTTCTTGGACATCTCCTCACTCGGAGCTACTTATCGATATGTAGTCAAAATCGAGCAGAAATTTAAGTAGCAGAGTAAGTGGGAGTTCAGGTTTGCAAATACGCCATAATAGATGCATGGAAAAGGAAACCCTAACTCACAAAACAAGGGATATAGTAAGGAAATCCAATCTTAAGACAACTGGTCCAATTCGCAGGAAAAGAAGGGTAACAAGAAGATGAAGAAAAATACTGAAAAGTTGTGTGAGTTCCACGTAAATCCCCTGGCACAACACTGAGGAATGTCGCTCAAAATAGTCATTGTTGGCCGAGCTTAAAGAAAAGGAGTTAAACCATGACTCAGACTCTGATTTAGAATAGGGAAAGCACTTCATTAAAGCATAACCCAATGCTACCATTGTAACCACAAAGATCTAACCAGACGAGTCAAAGGAGCTTAAGGAGGGGGAGTGCCTCTTCCACTCACAAATGTCGGTAAAGGGGACACCATTGCATTAAATTATTTACAATGAGAGTCAAAAGAACCTGATATCAACCGAGGTCATCAAAAGAACAAAGCTACTGACAATGCCACACCCCCAACCATACACCATGAGATGGTTGAGCTAGGGATGCGACATCTGCATCAACCAAAATGTCTCCTTTTCTATGACATCAAGCCCTTCAAATATAAGGTACTGTGTGATGTTTCCCCACTTGAAGTTTGTGATGTTCTTTTAGGAATCCTACGTTGTTTATGAGTCTCGACCCCGCAAAGTCATTGTTACTCTGGGAGGCCAACTCTACAGGGTACCAGAGGTAGTTTTGATTACTGCCACTTCATTAATCTCGACAAAACATTGACACAAAGTAATCTCTTAGACCAAAAAGTTTTTCGTCTTCATGGTCCGGTCAAAAGGTGAACAAAAGGTCACTGCGACCATTACAGCCTTGACCTAATACCTTTATATACAATAGAAGAAAGTCGACAAGATTGTAGAGGAGAACAAATATATTTTTTAATCTATGGGGGTGCCTCTGCACTACCAAGTTAAGCATTCCATTGATTAGGTGCCTGATGCTCCCTTAGCCAATGGTCTAATATATAGACGCTCCCTTCTAGAGAATGAGAGTCTTCCATTTGTTCAACATAGCTATAATAGAGCCCTTCATAGCTATGTTGGCCACAACCATTTTCAGGTGTGCTTGGGGTTCCATCAATTATCCCCCATTGATATGGATCTTCCTGTTGCATATTCATCGACAAATTCCTCCCACACCCAGACCAAGGTAGATCATGCAGCGAAATTTGTTGAATGAATCCAACACCTCCAACAATGGGTTCATGACATCCTTCAACAGGCTTATACCAAGTACAAGCAAGACAACTACTTCAACAAGGAAAGTGACTCATTGAGGTTTATATTCAACAAAAGTTTCCCCATCTCCCGAGGGAACTTGATGCAATGGGGGCCATTGCTTCTTGAGGGATGAGGATTGATTCAAGTGGATCTTGGTGGCCATCCACCTTTTCCATTGAATCAGTGTTTTCATGATATTCACCCTTTTGATGGGGAATGTAATGTAATGCCATCTCCATTTGTTGATTACAAGCATCATGTAAAGATTGTCTAATGGTCTTATGTACATGCCTACAATGTTAATGCACTGAATCCCATTAGAACTCTGCACTTAAGTGTGCTTGGGCTAGAGTAGTATTGGGATGGGTGATCGCCCTGGAAGTCCTAGTGTTTTACATGCCTATGACATTTTGGAAACTTTGACCAATTTATCCCACATGCATCATGGGAATTATTCTCCTCTCACTCTCTCATATATAATTGAGGTGAAGAGGGTCCTTTGAGTAGGAAATGGAGTGTGATATAAATCTTGTTCCGAATGAAGTGTAACCAACATCTCTTTCTCTTTAGAGATAAGCTACCACAATTCTAGCTAATTTGTGTTTACAATATTATGTTATTTTTATTCATTAATAGAAGTTGGGTTTCAGTGTATTTTTGTGTTCTCTGCTATTGTTTTGTTTGTATCTCATTTTGGTCTTCATATAATCTAGATCACACATTGAGTCCACACTGTGGAAGTTTCTAACTAGATAATGTAGATCCAAGGATTCCCTCTGAAAAAAGATTAGGAATATTTGATTAAAGAGCTGAATGAGAGCCATGGAGACAAGGTCTCTCAAGCTATGGTAGAAAGAGAACAATAGATGGGTGTGGAGGAAGTGTAAAACTACACAGAGGCCCTTGATCCCATTGTGGGGGAGGTCAACGATGAAGCCTTAGAAGATAGAAACCATTGTTGATAAGGAAGGAAGCTACATAAGACTCTCAGAGAAGAACATGCAAACAAAGAAATCATGATGGGTTCACAATCAACAATGGAGAAGTTTGGGGTTGTCAACAAATCTACAATATCCCATGGACACAGTGTGCCTCCTAAAGGATTAAGAAATAAACACCACAATAAATAATGATTATAGTCTCCTAGAATTGCAAAGGATTAGGCAGTAGCTGTAAAGTAACTACAATCAAGGAAATAATTAAATCAGAGAAGCCTACAATTCTCTGGCTACAACCAGAAGGAGGCTACAACCCCCAATGTTCTCCGGCTACAACCGAAAGGTGGCTACAACCACCTGTCCTTGCCCCATCCTACCACCCTGAAGTAGAATTAGAATGATGGAACTACTGTCACACTATCACTGTGAGATATACCGCTATAAACCTGTACCAATAAATCTGAACCATGCATCAACCTGTACCATAAACAAGTGCATCAACCATGCACCAACCTGTACCATAAACAAGTGCATCCAACCATGTACCAAGTATGTACCAATCATGTGTCAACTACCCATCAACTATGACTCATCAATATGTACCAACATCATCAACTATACACCTCATGTATGTGCGCCAATTCATCAACCACTTGTCTCAACCATGTACTCAACATGTACCACAACCAAAAGCCCTCATGAATTTCATCATCCAAATATGATTTTTAGCTTTGTAATAGACCTGGTGTATCTGATCACATTCCTAAAAACCTTCCTTAACTTTAAAAACAAGAGACTATCATTTTCATCAAACTTTTCTTTAGTCTCACATGCCTAGTTTTGGACTAGTCAACAACCCTAACTTGAAATAATCATAACTTTGAACCTATAATGTATAAAGATATGAAACTGATACACAATGTTCTTCAGTGTGTTTTATGCAATTCCTCCAAGTGTCACTACTTGGAACCTCTAAGAAAAGGAGTTATAACAAAAATGACATACCTTGCTAAATTTTAGCTTATTCTAGAGAGCGACCTTGTAGAGCGTTCCCTGCACAAAATATTTGATGAATTGATCTAAAAATGTTACACAACATACTACAGACTATACCCTAATGAACACATTTTGTCTCACTTAATTTGGATCTATTATGAAGAAGTTAGGATGTTTTTACCCGAAACACATGATTTTGACTAGTTTAAGGACTGACCACAAACCCTATTTTCCACAGAGTTTAAATCCCAAAATACAATGACCCACAAGCTTAATTGTTTACCACAGATACTTGGATATGTTTTCTCACTTTCATAGCAATTTCACGGTCTGAATCATTATAGAAAACAATTTATAGTGAAAATGGTGAGATGACTTGTAAATAACATACCTTAGAAAGCACCATCAAAAGAATTTATCATTCCTTGCATTTTGGCCTTCTTTTCTTCACCTTCACTTAGAATTCCAGTTTAGATATCCTTGGTTACCTCAGACACATATATGTATATTCAATATTCTCAAGTGTGATTCAAATGAGAGAGCCTTGCCTCTTATTTATACTCTCCAAGTATCTTCCTTAAAAACATCTTCTAGGTCACTTGGCCCACTTTCCTTATTTTAGGGTTGGGTCCACTTCTAATTTCTCC